>CATIWM010688701.1:0-23218 GCA_949671775.1 Mallotus repandus
AAGAAACACAAATTTATATCCAAGAATCACTCATCAAATATAAAAAAAAACTCGTAAATTGATAAAAAAAATTATCAACATCCATAGCATTAGAAATATAAATTCAAAAATAAAATCAAAAGAAAAAGAAACATCAATGAAAATAAAATATGACTAAATGGAGTGTGATTGTCCTCCTTTTCTTGGATGAGAATGAAGTATAACTTAACACAAATTTTTAAAAAAATAGGAATAAAAAAAAACACGTAAAAATAAAAAATTGAAATAGACACAAACAATTGTATATTTAAAAATAATTAGACGGTGTAATTTCCCCACATTATATGAAGTTGTGAAATACAATTTTATGTGATAGATTTTCAAAGGGAATGGCTCCTTCCACACCACACAATACATTCCCTTTTTTTTTCTTTTTATTATTGATTTTAAAATACAAAATTTATAAAATTGACCAAAAAATATTGTGTATTTTATAAAGTTTTAGATTTTTCTATATATATGTCACCTATTGAATGGTTAGGTGAAATATTTTAAGTAAAATGGATTTTAATTTTACTAATCCCTTTCTTATTGTTTTGCATATCAATAATCGAAACAAATTAATTGTTTTAATTTTGCAGTAAAGCAGTTATAATATGATTTTTGAATTTTGCTTATTAAAAAATTATAAATTATCAACAAATTTTAATCCAGTAATATTAAAGTTGTATATTTTAAATTCAAAACTGAAAATAATTTATAAATATAAGATATGAAAAAAAAAATTATAACTTAAGTTTGGTTCTGCACGTGTTTGTACAAATTCTAATAAAAAAATTTAAATAATTATACAAATAAATTTAGAGTAAGTTCCATAAAAATAAATCAAAAGGTCAGTTCTACAGAGATTTTGTTGTCTCGAATGATACATTTTCTCATCATTTACAATCTGATATCTGGTACAAAAGGCATCAGTACACTGCTGTCATGAATTAATCTATTATTAAGATTACAGAACAGAAAAAGTCAATTTTTTTGTTTTATTAAAAATTTAACACTACGTTATTACTAATATTATTTTTAAACATTAACATTTGATTTTTTTTTCAATTAATTTGAAGGACATATTCTCAATATTGTTTTAGTACATTTAGAAAAATTTTATTTTCTTTAAATACTGTTAAGAGGAATAAATTATTTAATTTTAATTTTTAGATTTAAAAATAAATCATTTAATAGATAATTTCAGATAAATTGCTTTCTGTAATTTAAAAATTAGCCACTTTTGCAACCTCTTTAATCTTGAAAAATGCTCTACAATAATTATGTATAATTATAATTTAGTGGATTTTTTATGAGATTTCATTTAATTATGTAAAAAGTTATATTTCAGAACATATAAATTTATTGAAAATAACTCTAAAAATTAACAAAGAATATTTTTCTAAACTATATATAAAATAAAAGTAAAAAATAAACTGAAATATTTTTTTTGGAAAATACAAGAAAAAACCTTATTAGTCTAAAAATATCATATTGATGTAATGAAAGAGCCTATCGGAGCAAAAGCTGGCCATTTCTTTACGTATCTGGCACTTTTAATCGTCACCATCGTGATTTAGCAATTCAAAAATAAATCATATGACTTTTGATATACAATCAAAAAAATTTCAATAAAATATTATATAAATAGAATAAAATCCACACTACTTTGAGACTTAAACTCAAATATAATTAATATATAGTATTAACAATTAAAAAGAAAAAGTAAAGTATTTGAATAGTCAAAAAAAATCCATAACTACTATGGTTTAGTAGACTTTAAATATTGTTATAAAGATAGGTGTCATTAGACTTAATTTGGCTGCTGGGGACCTGTCTAGCTAATAGCTATGCCATTTCTACCCATACACTTTGCTATACGACCAAACCATGCACACCCAACATCCATAAACCACCACCAAACGGCACATCATTTTTTTTTTGTTCATAAGCAAAAAAAATAATGGACCAAACATGTGTAGAGACTTCTAGGTAAGAACATGTCAAGAATAAAACTATACATATGGATTGAAATGCTATAGTTAGACTTGAAATAGCACATAAAGATGTACCCCTAGTTTCATGACTAACTTGTTAGATTCTTCTATATTTCGATGTGTCTGCAATTTCTTGGGAACTTAAGTGCATTATTGATTGGTTTTCGTGGTCTTAAAGTAAATGACAAGTTAACTAATGAAGAAATAGCTGGCTACCACAGTGAATCCTATGCAATTATTTTGTTCTAATATCAGTAGGCCATTATTTAAGCTACAGAGTAAACATATATATGTAGGCAAGTAGTAGTGGTAGTAGTTGACGCATGGAGCATGTGTGCACTTTCTATATATGAAATGTTGGTGCTACTACTTCAAGCATTGTGCTCACCATTATTCTTAATTTTTCCTATTTTCTGCTTTTAATTTTCTTTTTTGAAGTTTTCTTTTGAGTGGAAGAGGGACTTGCTCAATTAAGCTACCAAAATTTAGTCACAACTCTCAAAATTCTTATTAATCATCTACCACAAACAAACCAAATTGATAAATATAAATTGCATCCATTGTGTGCAAGGCCAACAATAATTGTAACCAAAATCAGATTGGTGAATGCACCCTATCAATGTGAGAGAACATTTTTTCAATCGTCCCAAAAAACTATCAGGTGTTAATATTTAAAAAAAATAATCAGAAAATGGAACATTAAGTTTTTTAATATTTTTACCATATTAACCATAAAAAATAAGTTTTATTTTTATGCCCACCAATAGATGATGATTTCAAATTGAAAATCAGTGAGAGGGTGCATTCTTAAAATTGTCCCAAAAAGTATCAGGTGTTACTATTCCAAAAAAGAGATAATGGACTGTTACGTTTTTAATATTTTTACCATATTAACCAAAAAAAAAGTTTCATTTCTATGCCCACCAATAGTTGATGATTTCCAAATGAAGAGTGCGCTAGCAATTAAGTGCAATTGAAGAGTGATAAAAAAAATAAAATAAAATAAAAATATAATTTGAGAATTTAAGAGCATTTTCAATAGGGTATTTATTTGAATAAAATTTTCTATTTTGAAGAATCAAATCAAAAAGATTGTCTCCAATACATTCTCTATATTTTTATTTTAGAGTAGAGAGTTAAACTTCACTTTTTACTCTAAAATATTTTAATTTTCTATGCAAAACATTAATTGATATTTATCTATTTATTGGAAAAGTTTTTCTCTTTTTATCAAATGGTGGGAAATAATTAAATAAATAGAGAGAAATTTTATAAAAACAAATGAGGAAAAAAATTACTCCATCTGTTCCTAAATAATTGTCTTTTGAGGTTTCTTTACATAAATTAAGGAATGTATTTAATATATGTAAAAAAAATAATACTACTCTTATAATAATTATTAGCTTTATATAGAGTTTCAAAATGAGTAGATAGCTATTCAATTAATTCTCTAAGATTAAATAAGGGTGAAATAGGAAAAAAAAAGTAGTTAATATGCATTGACAACTTAAAATGACAATTATTTAGGAACAAAATTAGACTTCTAAAACGACAATTATTTAGGAATAGAGGGAGTAAACATTAATGTTTATTGGATAAAGTAAAATGAAGATTAAAAATATAGAGAATCTATTGGAGTTGTACAAATTTTTTCACTCTTTATATTTAAATATTCATTGAGATACTTTTTATTGTGTAAAAGATGTTCTTTAAAATAAAGAATACTATTATAGATGCTCTAACAAAGACTCATGAGATGTTTTTTTAAAGTAGAGCAACAAATATAGGAGTTCTTAGAATGAGTTTGCATAACAATAAATAAGAGATATTATTACTATTATTATTATATTAAGACTTATTTTTTTATTTCATCATTGATTTAAATATTTTTTTTTACGAGAAATATCCATTAAGTAAAAGAGAGATTACAAATAAAAAGCTCATAATTTAGATTATGGAGCCCATGGATCATACAACTGTGATACAACCTAATTACAACATATGGTTGTGAGAA
Source organism: Mallotus repandus (assembly GCA_949671775.1). Lineage (NCBI taxonomy): Eukaryota > Viridiplantae > Streptophyta > Magnoliopsida > Malpighiales > Euphorbiaceae > Mallotus > Mallotus repandus. Next base: position 4,033 of record CATIWM010688701.1, read on the forward strand.
AACTCTAAAATGTTGGAGGTTTAGAGGGAAGCAGTGCAACAGCTCCCATTGAAGGTGATGACATGGAAAACATCCACCAGTACATCAGCTCCCATTGAAGGTGATGACAGGGAAAACATCCACCAGTACATCAGCTCCACTGAAGAGAATACTGGAGCAAAACAAGTGATGACTTTTCCTTCAAAAGACCAACCAATATCAAAGATCTTGGTTGATGAGAGTCTTGAAGGTTAACACATTCCAACCATGGCAGAAACGCCATTATTGGGCAGACTGACAGAATTACGCCTGATTTAAGGATTCAGCTCAGTTTAAAACTTAGCACTGGGAAAGATCTCAAACTATTTTCCTTCTCCCAAGCCACAAAGGTGAAGCTCCAAGCCGCCCATAGAGCAATAGACGTGTAAATCCATCTGCACAAAAAGCTTAACAAAACACTGAAAAACAACAACATAACTATAAAACTAGCACAATTATTATTAGATTTGTAAATTAGATTATAGATTGATTTAAATATTTCCTTTCTTTAGGATTTGACTTTTCTACATTGATTTGATATATGATTCCATACCTTAGTTAAAATTGTATATATTTTATTTCCTAATTAAATTAAGGTTGGTAGACTGGTGTCACCCTATAAATTTGTAAGGTTTAGACTATAAGAGACAATTTTGGTGGACAATAAAATTTCTCTTATTTTTCAACTTTCGGTATTTTGTTAGAATTTCAAAATTTAATACCTATTATTGTGATATTTGTTTGAAACAATAAATTAATAAAAGGTTATTTTCAATTTTCCGTGTTATATTTTTTTTTTGTTGAAGTTTCCGCTACATAAGTTTTAGACTAACCAAATTAAAAATTATTAAAACTATTTCATTTAATTTGTTGGATTTGAGCAGCCTCTTATTATTTTATGTAACATATGTAATCTACAGAACCTCGGTTGCCACAATTTATACCTGAAATAAGAAGAAGATTCAGATGGTTGGATTGAATAAAAGTATCTATGTCACCACATGCAGTTTGTATATCACTTTCAAACTGCCATAAATCTTTTGGGTGTAGGGTTGAACTTTGAAAGACTTATATAACAAACATTCTTCGCTACTGTGTATTAATGGAACAATATGTTAAATATATGTGCATGCAGCCATGCCCTTATATTAGGGTGTACATCGGTTGATTCGGTTTAAAAATATATAAAAAAGAACTAAATCAAAAATATTTTAAAAAAACCAAACTAAACCGAATCAAACTGAATCAAAAATTTTCAGTTTGGTTTGGTTTAGTTTGATCGATTTGGACCTTTTAAATTTTTGTAATTTTTTAGCTTATTGGTTTTTTGTAATTTTACAATTTTTATAATAATAATTATTAGATTTATTGTTATTAATTTTTTCATACTTAATTTGTTTATTATTATTTAAAAAACAACCAAGCCGATATTCAAACCAAATTTAAATAACTTTATTTTGTATTTTTTAGTATTATATTATTTGATTAAGAGTTAAATATTTGAAAACTAAAATTTTTGGTCTAAATTTAAATATTTAGTGTTAAACAAATCAAACTGAACCATATATATTCATAATATTTTAGTAATTCGATTCAGTTTAATTACATTGGTGGACATCAAAACTGAACCAAATCAAAAAAATTTCAGTTTTTCAAAATTAAAACCGAACAAAATTTTTTATATATAAAACTGAACCGAACCAAAATAGTCAGTTCGGTTCGATTTTTCTGTTTTCGGTTATTTTTCTCATCCCTATCTAGTATTATACATGGTTTCTCCTATATATATATTCACTGTTCACTACAAGGATCATAGGAGTTAGGGCACCTAATTTTCATCTAGAACAGCAGATTCGCTCCAGGTTAAATGTTTCAAGCGATTATCAAACTTCATTTCCATGCTATACATACAAGTACCACCAGTTTTTTGTTTATGTTTATAATTTTGCAAAGCACTATACAGCTCTTTGTGAAGGATCGCTTTCTGCATCATTATGATGTCCTAAAACTTCATTTATCATGTAGTAGCTGCATGTTCTCTCTAATGGAAACAAAAGATCTTCAAACATTTATCAAAAATTTCATGTTTCTGATCAGAAAAATTTTGAATTTTTTATTCATTCATAGGCCATAAAATTAAAAATCCATTTCAAATGGGTGAGACAATTTTTTTTTTAATTTCTCCTTCCAAAAAAAATATTTTCCAAATATCTTTGCAAAATATATGTGACTATTTGTTCAAGTTCAAATGCATTTATATATTCTCGGTTAAGCATATAGTGTCATATATAGAAATATATATATACATGCTTATCAAATACAAATGCCCTTTGTGTGTCTATTTAACTCAAACTTTAAAATAATCGGAGTTCTTATAGCTACCGAATACCAGAAACATTAGTTGCAAATCTATATATATAGTGCAAGTTTGGTAGATCCCCAAACTTAAGTGCTAGCCACAATGATAATAATGATTTTAGATCTCAATTCTCCATCTATCGGCAAATTTCATAGTCAAAACTCATGGATTGGGAAGGCAAATTTTATTCAAAAAAACTTGATGGAAACTATATGTACTATCTTGAAATTCTAGTATTGTCTCTATATATTTTCATGCACTTCGTTTAGTTTACACAACCAAACTGTGCAACTAATTGAATATCTACTTTGCTCTCTCTCCATCATGATATCTGATCTTTCTAGCTGAATGTCATAGATCTACTTATGACCTAAAGAAAAATGTTTACCTACACACCCAGAATATTATATATCCAACTATTAAATATGTATAATACTCTAAATTTAGACAAAATCTCTCCACATTTTTTAACTCAAATCCAAATGTAATTATAGGAAAATTGATATGTTCTATCCTAAACTTTAAGTCGATTATCAATTGAATTATACTTTAAAAGTTATTTCAATTTACTTTTTCAACTTTATGAATTGTGTCAATTCTATCTAATTTTATTTGAAGGATCTAACTGTATTTTTTAAATTATTTTTAGATTCCTACAAAATAAACTTTGACAGTTATACAATTTTTTTGTTTTTTAAGAAAAATAAAATTTTAAAAATATTCTCAAGTTTTAATCTTACCAATTTTGAAATAAATTTAAAAATTGACTTTTAAATTTTTACATAAAATTTTATTTTTTTATGTATCAATGAAGAATAATAAGAGAAAATGAAAAAGTTATAATTTGTGGATCAATTTATTATATAAACTAATATAAATATAAATATAAAGTAAGTACTTTTACTATCACTATAAATAATAATAAAATTTAATTTTTAATTCTTTCATTTTTCAGAAAAATCAATTTTTTTTATTCTTGATAATATTTTTAGCTTCTCAAAAGCCTCTCTTTTCTTTCATTTCATAATTTTTATTTGAACCCTATTAGAAAAATATTTAAATAATATGGTTGAAAGTTGATAAGTAAATTTTAAAGTAGTTGGAATTTAAGATTTTTTAGTGAAAAAATTAAAAATTTATAAAAATATGTAGAGTTATTTCTTAAATTTATGTCGAGAGTAATTAGAATTTAAATCATTTTTACATTTTATTTTTTTGTATGAAAAGAAGGATAAAAATTAATAAATGTCAAATTTAATTATTTAATAGGGATCTAAAAGTAATTTTTGAAAATACAATTAGATCATTCAAATAAAATTGGATAGAATTCATACAATTCATAAAGATAAATAAGCAAATTGAAATGACTTTTAAAGTATGGTTCAATTGATAATTTACACAATGTTTATGATAGAAATGAAGATTTTTCCTGTAACTATACTATATTTAATTCATGTCTCGAAATTTTCTGTTTATCCCGAATATATAATACTCGAAGTAGGCAAAAATTTCTCAATAAAAAGTACATGTCGTACATTTAAATACTGGATGTAATACACTTGAATTATGCAAAAATCTCTATTCAAACCAAAATTTAATAACGAATGCAGTAAAGGATTGCATACAAACACTTTCCTGACAGAAACCTGAACAAAGACATTTTCAGCCAAAAGAAAGAGCTATTCATTCCTGCAAAATCATTTCATACAACCAAAATTTAACTTATTTGGCTATGATTATGAATATATTGGGTTGTATTTATTTTCCCTCTTTGCTTTATAAGTTGAGCATGCAAAGAGGCAAAATAAATGCCCATTTATACATATATATACTGGAGCTGCCATTTTCATCCACTGTTCTATTGAATGGTAGCTGACAGTGACTGAGAACTATTTAGGAAAATCGTCAAAACCCATCCTGTAGATACATCTCTACATCTTATGTTAGTTGGTGAGCTTAGTCTGATCCACATGCAACCACTACCGCTTGAAGAATTACTCATTGATCCCAATCTTATCATCACAGATGATGAAGCTTGTTTGAATGTTTGGTAAGTATGTTGTCTGCATTATTAAAACTGTAGATATTGTTACACGGAATCGCTAGCTAGCAACATTATCTTCAACATTTTCATGTTCATGCTAGTTGAAAAATGCTCTCTTCCAGAATTATTAACTTCACGTTATGTGATATGGGGCTAATGTTTTAACCCGGCCGAGGGATATAAACCTCCCTTTATAGAACATTCACCATCAGAAAGATATTTCTATTAACACTGTTGGAAGGAAAGATTTGAACTCGAAACTTTCCCTGTCTCCCTTTACATAATAAGGATTATTATAAATTAAGCATTATCCTAAGCAAGTTAGATTTGCAGCAGAAAGATCAAAAGGTCCCACCAAATAAAATTCATTCTAGAATTTTCTTTTAGCACATAGAGATCAGATTCTTCTCCATGCATAATTTAACTTGGTCTGTGTTTAAAGTTCAATTAGTTATCTTTGTTGGTCCAAGTGGTCCAAGTAGCACGTAGTTTGAATTTCCTTTAGGTAATATCTCAAGTTCGAGTTCTATGTATGGAGAAATAGATGTTGAATTTAGAGAAATTTAAGGGAATATAGGATATCATAAGAAAATGTACGACATAAAGAAAAAAACTATTGGTTACTATCAGCATCAAATTACAAAATTTAGATACTAACTATACCAGAAACTGAACTACTCAAGGAAAGAGATAAATGGTGCAATGGCACATTCAATTGAACAGAATAGAAGAATATAATAAATCACAGTTTCACATATATATCTAACAACTGGAGTTCAAAAACAAAAATATTTATCTAACAAACTATGCTATATTTTATTAATACATCATACTTGTATGCTAATGATCTATCTATATAAATGGCGACTGAATGATGATATACAAAGAGAAGAGAAGAAAATAAAAGGTTCCTGCTATTTAATGAACATCTTGATGATCTTGAATTCATGCCTAGTATGCATAGTCGATGTGCATACTTGGCTCTCTTCTTCTTGAATAGCAGTAATCTTAATTAAGAGAGATAATGACTTAACATTAACCCATCATTAGCTGGACCAGGGCATGCCGTCTGAAGGAGCAATATATTGTAATCATGTTCAATTCTTTCCCAAAATGGATTGCGTTAGGATCTGTAATTTACCTAGTCAATCAAAGATTTACAAAATGAGACCTAAACCCAACAACCTTAATCAATTTTTCAGTCCCCTCCTACAAGCTTTTCATGGGATTGCATTTTCTTGAAGAGTAGCGAGGCAATCATTGAAAAAGAAGAAGTGTGGGAGTAGCAGCAGTAACTTCTGGCTCCTTTGATAAATTAGATTGATTACTCTTTTGCTTCTCTTCAAAATGGACTACTGACGAAGAAGGAATGCTAATTGTAAGTTCAAGATTTAGGTCAGGCAACAATCCATTTGGATCATCTTCTAAAATGCTTCCTGCATCAGAAGCTTGGTCGTTATTATCATTATTACTGTTGTTGTTATTATTGTGACTACGGCCAGCAGGTTTCGCCCCCAGTTCTTGTTTAGTGGTGTCACTTTTTAACCCAGATGATGTTGCACTGGTAGAGTCTTGTGGGTTCTGCGAACGAGGAAGATTCTGATTCAGACGATGATTATTTGGATCAATTCCCATATTTATTAGCTTTCTTCTCAAATGGGAGTTCCAGTAATTCTTTACTTCATTGTCTGTTCTTCCAGGCAATCGCCCTGCTATTAGCGACCATCTGCTTTGCACAAAAACACAAAATCAACAACAAATATACGTTATAAGATCAATTTTATAGTACTCGTTCATCGTATTTTTTGTGAATTTTAGATTCTGAAATTGGGTTTAAAGAAAAGAAACAAATATCAAAAATTGCACCTGTTTCCTAAAAGTGCATGAAGCTTGATGATAAGATCTTCTTCGTCTTCAGCGAAATTGCCCCTTTTAAGGTCTGGCCTAAGATAATTTATCCATCTCAACCTACAACTCTTCCCGCAGCGAAGCAACCCTGATCATTAACACCAAAAACAAACATTAAGAACAACCCATGAACTTGTTGCTTGAAAAAAGAAAAAATTTACTCAGGTTGTGGTTATTAGAAACCTGCAGCTTGAGGTAGGGTTCGCCAGCAACCTTCGCCATGTTTACGAATGTAATCAATAAGCTTCTGGTCTTCTTGCTTGGACCAAGCACCTTTGTTCGTGTCTTGCTTGTCGCAGCAAGGCTTTCTCATTGTGAAGTTAAGTTACAGTGAAAAGGCGAGAGAGAGAAACGAAGAATGAGAAAGGAGAGAGAGCAGTATATTGGTATATAATAGGGCAAATTTTGGTTGACTTGGACCGGTGGTTTAGGCCATGCGTGTATCTGTCTTCACTCTCACACAAGGTGGTATAGGGTTTCAACTTTCAATCAATGAATCTGTTATTTCTTCTTCTTCTTCCTCTTCTTTTTCTTTGTGTTAGTTGCTGTTAAATTCTCCCTCCTTCAGAGTCATCTCCCTCCATTTTCAGTAATTTTTTTTAACTTAGTTAACCTGATAAATTCATTTCCTATCATCTTAACCTATTCAAAACTTACTGAAGCCATGTTTAGTTAATAATGGGAGAATGATTTAGCGGTAATTTTTTTACAGGTATATGAAAATTTATAATTTTTTAATATTTAAATAAAGTTTTTGCCATTTGATGCTCAATTTTGGGCCAAAAATTTATAATTCGAATTTTACATTTGTCAATTTTGAAATCATTTTCACATGATTTTACCTCTATAAGTCCTGCTATTAATTTTTATCTCAATTAATAATTTATTTATGTTTCAAACACAATTGTTAATTTCTCATATCTATATATTAAGTATTTTTCTTAAATAGAATAAAAATATATTTGAATCAATTTGTACATTAATTAAAATTATATTATTATTTTTCATTTATGTACATTATTTTTTAATTAATATTTTTGGGTCAGTTTGTACATCAACAAAATTATATTTCTCTACTAGTAATTCTTAGAATATATTCTGATAAATCAACAAGGTACATTTATATTATTTTATTTGAGGATTGAATTTTGATTAATAAGAAGTGAGAAATCATCTCTTAACATCTGTATATTAAGTGCTAGCATAATTCTTGTTCATAAAATTCAACAAATCCTTTAAAATTCCACTTTACTACCCAATTTATGAAAGAAAAATCATATATATTTTTTAATGATTTTTAAATGTTAAAAATATATTAATATTAATTGATTTATGGAATATTGCAACCAAACAACAACAATATGGAAACATAGATTTCAGATCCCTCAAAAATAAGTTATTTCACTTAAGAAATTGGTTCCATAAGCCTAGCGAGTTTGCTAGTACATACCTATATATAACTATGGAAAGTACGTCCCCCATGAATAGTTTAAATGATAAATAATATGAACATTCAGATGTAGATAGAGAGTAAAATTTGATTTCTTGTTTCCTTCTATTCTCATTCTCATTGAGAAAAGAAATTGAACAATTTTCATTTGCTTTTGTTCATTTTCTTAATTTTTCCCTAAAGGGTGGTTTTCATTGCAAAGTTAACAAATTAGAACAAAATATTTTTTTTAAGGAAAAAAAAGAATTGGGTCAACAATCACATGCAAGCAGCTAGAGTTGACTGATAGTTTTCGATATATGGTATGTGTGTATATATATTGATACGTAGATGATATTTTAGTTTGTGTATATACGAATATTTATGCAAATGGCAATGCAAGTCATGCGCGCTTACGATGACGATAGATGGACTGAGTAAGTATTATGCTTGTGCGGGCCAGATTCTCAACAAACAGTCACTTCTCCACTTCCGTTCGTTCCTACCTTCCAGCTTTTTATTATATCCATTAATTCCTCTAATCAAATTCCATCTTATCCTTTCTTTTATATATATATATATAGTTATGTCTATTTTCCTTTTTCATGGAAAAGTTAAAATTTTTATTAATTAAAAATTGAAAATTGAAAATAACATCAATAATAATACAATCAAAAGTATAAAATAAAATCTTACTCAAAATATGAAATTTTTTATTATTAGTTTTCAATTGTGCTGTTGGGTTTCTTTTAATGTGCAACTTGACGATACGTATGTTACACTCAATTATTTTTGTAACTTGATTCCGGAACTTCCGAGTACTGCAGTCAAGCAATCAACAAAGAAGTAAGGTGAGATGTGGAGTTTCCCACACAAATCCTCTGATGGTTAAGCTAGAAAATAGGAGCTTAAGAGAATAGAATAGAATGAATAATTTAAGGGGAAGGGAGGAGTATTTATAGAGAATGAGATGCTCAAACTTGAGAGGAATAAGATTCCCCTTTCTTATAGGTTTTATCTTCGTTTGAGGCAATTCCCCTTGATTTAGAAGTCTTCCGAGTGTGGGACTCTTTCTGATGAGGAAGACTCTTTCCTACTTGGATTTGGTTTTCCTTGTTCTGCAAGTTACTCTAATTTAGGAATACAAGTTTATTAATTAGAATAAGAATATACATGAGGGGTATCAAGAGTTCCCCCTGAAAGTCTGGTCGGATATTTATGTTCGAGTGTTCTGGATATCGAACAAGTTGTAGTTAGTGCTTAGGCTGATACATGCTGGAGAGTGTCTGCTAGTGACGGGTGAGCTGAGGTGGCCAGCCTCAGTCACTGATGCTGAAGATGCTCAGTACCGAGTCTCGAAATGATGTTTGCAAAGAGAAAAATTTGCCAGTTGGACTTGTATAGACTCGGTGTTTCGAAAACAACCCAAGGGATTAACCCATCATATAAAGAATTTAACAGAACCAGCCGTTGCTGGAGTTTTTAGTGCTCGAGGATTTATTTTAACCATGAGGTCTCTTGGTGTTATAACAAGGAAACGAGGCTTGAGTGCCTCTGACCATGAGGTCTCCCGGTGTTATGAAACGAGGCCCGAGTGCCTATGACCATGAGGTCTCTCGGTGTTATGAAATGAGGCCTGAGTGCCTGTGACCATGAGGTCTTTGAATGTTATGAAATGAGGCTCGAGTGCCTGTGACCATGACGTCTCTCGATGTTATGAAACGAGGCCCGAGTGCCTATGACCATGAGGTCTCTCGGTGTTATGAAATGATCCCCGAGTGCCTGTGATCATGAGGTCTCTCGGTGTTATGAAATGAGGCCTAAGTGCCTTGGAAAGCATGCACTTTAGATGAGGAAGTGTGAGCATTACGCCTATTGATATGCCTCATTTAATTTGAGAGTCGTCACATCCGGTCGCATGTCAGAAGACGTGGTGGATTCAGCGGGGTTCTGTCAACTGGATAGTCGCATCTTTTGAAAGAACAACACTTTGATAGTTGTGCTAATGATGGTTTTTTAATGTCAAACTGTATATGACCATTATGTCCCTGTGGAAGTTTCGATGCTAAGGGTATTTTAGGTCCATTCTGAACCTTCCTCGGGTTATAAATTGAAGGATGGCCTTAGCAATTTTCACTTCTTTGCTTTGTGTTAATCTTCATCTCCATTTTCCTCTTCTACTATCACTGCTACCAAGTTTTCTTTTCTCCAATCTTCCTGCTGTTTCAAGGTCTCTTGATCATCTTCCTGCTTTTGAAGAATTTTTGCTTTCCAAGTGAAGATAACTTCTTCTATCTGTGTTATTTTGCTTTTTCTATTTTTCTGAGTTTGTAGTTCCAATGGCTCCACGAGAGCAAGTGAAATCAGATCTGTTTGAATCTAGGGTAGATAATGGTATGCTAGAATAGTATAGGCATAGATTTGGGATTCCCCAAGAATATTTGCTGCATACCACCAATAACAAGGTGCATGAGCCTTACCCTGATGCTTTAAAAATGGTAGTATACCAAGACCAATTAGAGGGAGGGCTAAGATTCTCGATAGATCCTTTCGTGAAGTTGTTTCTGAATAGATATAACATAGCGCCTGGGCAACTTCATCCCAATAGCTATAGAATTTTAACCGGGTATATAGAGCTTATGCATAGGGAAGGGAGAGACCCAGACTTTGACATGTTCTAGTTCATTTATAGTTTGAATAAGAAAAAGGGGGAGCTTACATTCTCGCTATTGGTTGTTCCCGATTTGAGTCTATTTGTGAGACTTTCGGACATACCAAAGTCCTGGAGGCACAAATATTTTGTTATAGAGCATCTCATAAAGTTTTTCAGCATCTGACACATATGGGTCGATGCTTGTCATGATGTAAAATGTCTAAGAAAGTTGTCTGATGAAGACTCAGACATAATAAGAAGACTTCATACTCGGAGAGTGCTTGAGGGAATTTCAGCCAAGAATTGTTCTTGATGTTATCTTCGGAGAGAATATAACAAAAATGATGGTAAATGTTGATCTTATTGGAGGTATATTCTGACTCTTCTTTTCCTTTTTTGATTTTTAGATGGCTGACTATTATACATTTACAATCGGGATACTACTTTTAGATGTTGGTCCGGAGGAAGGTTAGGATCAAGGGCAAGAACCAGAGATTACCGACCTCACACTGGGGCAAGAGGAGCCTTCCGAGACTCTTACTGAACAACATGTTGAGGTTGTAAGAGAACCTTCAGTAGAACATACTCGAAAAAGGGCTTCTGGGTCTTCCAAAAAAATATACCAGGGGAAAAGAGATTGCCGAGGATGAAAAGGAACTAGCGGAGAATGTTTTTATCAAATGTCTGAGGCTTCCCAGGTGCCCAGATGCTAAAAAATGGATTCTGAACAAGATAAGTCCATCGAGTGTTCAGAATCCCCAAGTGAGAGACTAGTACGCTGAGTCTCTGCGCCTACCGAATGACATCCAATGATGGAGGGATGTAGGCAGAGGCGAGCTATATAATAGCCTGATTATACATGCCTTGGAGGTAAAAAATTATAACATATCTTGCTATGACAATAAGTATTGCTTAATATACTAATGCTTCCTTCTCTACTTACAGATGGCCCAAGGCTTATTGCTGGCCAAGGATGAGCATTTTATCCTTCAAAGTGAATACAACTTTAAAGATGTCGAGGTGGGCATCATCGCCAGGGATTACAAAAAGAAGCTGGGTGTGGCAACTCATGCTTTGGAACTTACAGAGGCACAACTTAATAAGGCCAAATCTGAGGTGGAGTATCACGACAAAAAGATCCAAGATCTTGAACATACCTAGGCCCATCATACTGAGAGGATGAAGGAGCAAGATTCTGAGCTTGCCATACTGAAGGAAAAGTTAGAGCAAAAGAAGGAAGGCTAAAAGGATGACCTGAAATCCTATCAAAACATGGTGTCCGGGTTCTTTAAAGTGTACAAATTTGAGCTTAAAAGGACTCTTCTTACTCAGCATCTTGATCTGGACTTTTCTGAGTGTGACAAGATAACATCGATAGACTTAGTGAGATTGGTTGTTGTTGATGATGCTGCAAGTAAAGCCACTAAAAAGCACCGAGAGGGCCCAAGAGTCTCCAAGAAGTCAACCACTGTTGAGGGATCTTCTTCCGATCATCCGACCAATCCCAATCATCCCGGAGAAGGGTCCTCAGTTGTAACTGGCCTCACTGCTACTACCTCCATGGTGTCCTAGACTCCTGCTTTAAGGGATGCAAATGCTTCTACTGAAGTTAGCTTAGTGCCTTATGAATTTGAGGCTAATGTAAATACTTAGGTTTTTTTTTTGTAGGAACAATTATGAAGGAATGAAATGGTGCTTCTTTATTAGAGTTTATCTCTCTTTCTTTTTTTTAGTACAATTTCTTTTACTGATAGTATTTTCTAAGGCTATCTGAGCTACATTTTCTTTTACTGATATTATTTTCTAAGGCTATCCGAGCTCCAATATTGAGGCAATTCTTTTTCTTACACATCTTTTATCTTGTATACACCCTTCATGGTTTTTTCGGTGACTTGATATAGGCCTTCCCAATTAGGTCCAAGCTTGCTAGTTTCAGAGCTACCTTTGCCTATATCTGCTCTTCTCAGGTTAAGGTCTCCGACTTTGAACTGCCTTGGTTCTTACATGTTTGTTATGATATCCGGCTATTCTCCGCCTTTGTGCTTTTAAGACTTTATATGCTCATTCCCTTCATTCTTCAAGCAAGTCTAGGCAAATCTGAGCATTGAGACTTTTAATGTCTGGATCCAACTCTCCAAAGACTCAGTAGCTCTGCGAACTAATTTCTACAGGAACAACTGCATCCATTCTATATGTCAATTTAAAGGGTGTTTCTCCTGTTGAGCCTCTGGGTGTTATTCTGTATGCCCAGATGACATTGTTGAGCTCTTTTAACTAGTTTCTCTTCTTTTCATCCAATCACTTTTTTAACCCTTGCATACTGATTTTGTTAGTAACTTCTGTCTACCCATTGTCTGAGGATGAGCTACTGAAGTAACTCTCAGTTTGATGCCCAATTCTGAACATAATGCCTTAAATTTCTCATTGCCAAACTGGTTGCCATTATCTGTGATCAAAGTGTGTGGTATGCCGAATCTGCGAATAACTTCTTTCTAAAAGAAATGTTGTATCTGAGCCTCAGTAATGGTAACAACTTCCACTTCTACCCACTTTGTAAAGTGATCAATTGCCACGATCAAGAACTTCTTCTGGGACATAGAAACTGGGAATGGACCCAAGATGTCCATTCCCCAAATAGCAAAAGGCCACGGACTTCCAATAGGATGCTAAATGTTGGAAGGTTTATGAGTAAGATGGGCAAACTGTTGACACTTAGTACATTTTTAAACTAGCTGGAATACGTCCTTGGACATGTTAGGCCAGTAATAGCCCTGTAATAATACTTTCCAGACCATGGAATTTTGAGCTTTGTGAGCTCCGCATATCCTTTCATGGATTTCTCTAAGCACATAGTTGTCTTCTTCTGGAGACATACATTTTGACCATGGATATGATAGTGACCTTCTGTAAAGTTCGTCATTATACATGGAGTAATGTGCGGCTCTGATCTTCAACTTTTGTGCATGAAGCTTATCTTCATGTAGGATTTCATGTTCCAGGTATTGTATGATTGGCTTCATCCACTTAGCCACCTCTTGAGCATTCATTACTTCTTCTTCCTCGATGCTCGGTTTGGTAAGTTCCTCGATTAACTCGAGTTCTTTAAATACCTGGTTGGCTTTAGATGCTGACTTGGCTAACAAATCTGCTTCTGAATTCTCACTTATAGGAATTTACAATATTTCCCATTGTCCCCCTTCATGCTCTAGTTTCTTTAGGAGCTGCTTGGCTTTTTTGATATATTTACCATGCTCGGATCTTTGACCTGGTATGTTCCTTTGACCTGGTTGACCACTAGTTGGGAGTTAAAATAAACTTTAAGATGTTCAGCTCTGACTTGTAATGCTAGCCTGAGTCCTATAATTAATGCTTTATACTCAGCTGCATTATTTGTGGCATTATATCTTATTTGGACTGCATATTTGATTTTCAGTTTGTTTGGCCCAATTAGGATGACTCCAGCTTCGGATCCTTGAGCTCCAGATGCTCTGTCTATGTATAATTTCCACTCCGAGTATGAGAGGGAGATGGCTTATTTGAATGTCATCTCTTGTATAAAATTTGCTAGTGCTTGAGCTTTTATCTACCGACGAGGCTCGTAGCTGATGTCAAATTCTCCTAACTGAACTGACCATTGGACCAGTTGTCCTAAAATTTCTGGTCTCTACAGAATTTTTCACAAGGGGAATTATTTCTGACAATTATAGAATGTGCTTGAAAGTATTATCGGAGTTTCTTTAATGTGTGGACGATTATCATGGCGAGTTTATCTAACATAGGATACCGAGTTTTTTAACCTTTGAGGATCCTGCTAACATAGTATATCGGGCTTTATTGACTGCCTTCTTCCCGGACTAACATTGAGGCAATGGATTCATAGCCAATAGAGAGGTACAAGTATAAGGTTTCACCCAGAACTGGTCTACTGAGCAATGGCGGCGAAGTCAGGAATTTTTTTAATTTCTTCAAATACTGTCTGATACTCATTATTCCATTCAAATTTCTTGGAACTCTTTAAGGCTCAGAATAATGGCAGGCATTTCTTGGCTGAACATGAGATGAACCTTCCGAGAGCTGTAATCCTACCATTGAGTTTTTTAAGCTCATTCAGTGTTTTAGAAGATTTCATATTTAGAATGGCTCCCATATTTTCTGGGTTTGCCTCTATGCCCCTATGTGAGATTATGAATCCTAAAAACTTCCCTGCCCTTACTCCGAATACACACTTGTCCGGGTTTAGCTTGATCTGATACTTATCTAGTATGGTGAGTATCTGCTCGAGATCTCCGGCATGTTGTTCTATTGTTTGGCTTTTAATAATAATATCGTCCATATATACTTCTACATTTTTCTCGATGTGGTCTTGAAATACATGATTCATCAACCTTTGGTAGGTCGCTCCAACATTTTTTAGTCCAAAGGGCATGACCTTGTAGCAATGAAGGCCTTCATAAGTAATGAATGATATTTTTTCCTTATCTTCCTTCTTCATGGGGATCTAATGGTATCCTTAAGCGGCATCAATGAAACTATAGAGAAGGTGGCAAGCTATTGAATCTACTAATTGATCAATTATTGGTAATGGATAGCTACCTTTGGGGCATGCTTTATTGAGGTTTGTGTAGTCAACACACATTCGGTACTTCCCATTAGCTTTCCTAACTAACACCATATTAGCTACCCACTCCGGGTGTGTAATTTCTCTTATGAATCCAGCATCTAAAAGCTTTTTTTATTTCTTCGACAATCACTTTTTACCTCTCGTATACAAACTTCCTTTTCTTTTGGAGTACTGATTTCATTCCTGGTAGAATGTTCAGGCTATGCGACATAATCTGAGGGTCCACCCCCACAATTTCAATCGCTGTTGAAGCAAAACTGTTAGAGTGTCTAGTAAGAAATTCACCAATATTTTTTCTGATATCTTTATTGAGCTCGCTTCCAATTTTGACTGCCTTTCCTTCTATGATCTGTAATGTTTGGACCTAATCAATTGGCTCTGGATTGGCACCTTATTTTTTTGATTCTAAAGATGTCAGGGGAAAAGCTTTCAGTTGAGGTTTAGAAGCTAATTGATAACACTGTTGAGCCATTGATTGATCTTCGAGTATGGTTATGACTCAATCTTTTAGAGGGATCTTCATGGTCAGCCTTCTAATACTCGTCGCTGCATCACTCTCATACAAGATGGCTCTTCCGATGATGTCATTATAAGCAAGTGGAAGATCCATGATGTTGAACAAGGATCGGGCTGCTTTTGAATCTCCTGTTTCCCGATTGCCAAATTATATTTCCAATTCTACTACTCCCATAGGTTAGGTTGTTCCTCTACAGAAGCCGGTGATGGGGTTTTTAATGATTTTGAGATCAATAGCTGAGCCTCCTATAGCCTAGTAGGCGCTCCATGAGAGTGTGTTGACAACACTTCCCTCATCTATCAAAAGCCTTTTCACCATATAATTCTAAATGTATTCACTTACGACTAAGGCATCATAGTGGGGATGCCGGGCATGTTCTCCGTCTTCTGGTCTAAATGTGATAGTTGGTCTTTACAACTAGATTTCTTCTCTCCGAGATCATTTTATCCTTTTTTTTAGGTGCTTCTCCTCCGACTATCATATTAATGACTCCAACCACTTCATTCTAAGCCTTCTTTATTTCAGACTTGTCACCATTCCCATCTTCGGAGTCTCGGTATCTCTTGTTTGTATTAGTAAATTTACCAAGTTTGCCTTTTTATATTAATTGCTCTGTGGCTCTTTGTAATTATCGACAATTATCAGTGTCATGTTCGTATTCTCAGTGATATTGATAATAAATCTTTTATCTGTCATTGCTCTTTTGTTAAGACTCGATCTTCTTGGCACTGGTATTCCCACCCCGTTTTCTCTAATCCACATAAGGACTTGTGATTTTGGAGCATTCAGGGATGTATAGTTTTCAATTTCCTTCATGAATCCACCTGTCGGGCCTCCTGCTGGGCTTTTAAAATAAGGACGTTGGGCTCTAGGTCTCCTTGGCTCGGATCTTTCTTCCTTGTTAAATGGTGGTCTATCATCATCCTATCGTAGCCTTCTGTCTTCATCAAGTTTTATCAGTTTCATTGTTATAGACATGACTTCAGAGAAAGCTATAGATTCTTTAGTCATAATCTTATCTTTGAGCTTCCCTAATCGCGTCCCATTTTTCATAGCCTCTATTGCCACTTCATCACTTAAATTCTTTATCTGCATAGCGACCTTATTGAATCTGTCAAGATAACTCCTTAGTGAGTCTGAAGCTTCTTGTTTGCATATTCTGAGATCATTTACATTCTTTATGAGCAGGACGTTAGTGATGAACCGAGTTCTGAACTTCTTAACTAACTCTTCAAAGGACAAGATAGAATTTTTAGGAAGTTGATGGAACCATCTTTGAGAAGTCTTAGTAAGGGTGCTGGGGAAGACGTGATATAGGATCCCGTAGTTTACATTCTAAAGCATCATCTTAGTTCGGAATGAAGAGATGTGGATAATTGGATCTCTTGTTCCATCAAATTGATCTGATTGAGGTAGCTTGAATTTAGAAGGGCTCTTGGTTTTAACAATCCTGCTTACGAAGGGTGTTGTTCCTTCTAAGACATATTTATCTTCCTTTCTTGGCCCAGTCTGAGCTTTCTGAATTACTTGTTCTACTTTCTGAACTATCTGGGAGTCATCTAAGGTAGGACGATATCAACGATCTTTCTGAGCTCTTTTATCTCCTCCAATGGCGCTTTGAGTTGCAACAGGTGGTATGATCGTGTTATTCTCTGGATTAGCAGTTCTGGGATTATTTTCTTGAATTAGGGCATTCAGTTGTTGTTGCATGAGGGCTATCTGGGCTTGGATGCTTTAAATCATCGCCTCTTTATTTATGGTAGGCGGATTGAGTGTTTGAGCTACTGTGTTAAAGTCTAGCGTATTTGTAATCGGTATTTCTGAAAGGCTTGGAAAAGGTACATAAGGGATGGGTTGGCTAGTATAGTGTAGGGGGGCATAATATGGAAAGCTCATACCTAGGGTTGCCCATCCTTAGGTACTTCCAGAAAAGGGGGTTTGAGATGATGGTCCCATATGATGGTTAAAAGCTAAAGGATCAATAGGCAGGATGGTAGCCGATAGGTTAGTAGGAGGAATAGGAGCTAAAGGAGTTGTCACTAATGGATTGAGTTGAGTATTGGTAGTTGGCGGTGGACTCGATGCCATGTTTAGAGTTACTTAGCTCAATAGATTTGTAATGGTTTTGATTCAAAAGTTTCCACAAATGGCGCCACTTGATAACTTGATTCTAGAACTTCCGAGTCCTACGGTCAAGTAATCAACAAAAAAGCAAGGTGAGATGTGGGGTTTCCCTCACAAACCCTCCGATGCTTAAGTTAGAAAGGATAAAGAGAGAGTTTAGAGATGTAATAAGAGAAAAAGAGCTTAAGAGAATAGAATAGAATGAATAATTTAAGGGGAGGGGAGGAGTATTTATAGAGAATGAGATGCTCAAACCTGAGAGGAATAGGATTCCTCTTCCTTATAGGTTTTATCTTCGTTTGAGGCAATTCCCCTTGATCGAGAAGTCTTCCGAATGTGGGACTCTTCCTGATGAGAATGACTCTTTCCTACTTGGATTTGGTTTTCCTTGTTCTGCAAATTACTCTAATTTAGGAATACAAGTTTATTAATTTGAATAAGAATATATCTGAGGGGTATCAACTTTGATTGGTCATAAATTGACTTTTTAATTTTTAAATGAGTTCGGTTGCATAAATATCAACATAAATTTCATAATTGAAAAATAATCATACTCCATAAATGATAAACAACTAAATCACATAAAGGTTAGTTACTTTATAGAGAAATATTAAAAAAATACAATAAAAAATTACATATTAAAGATTTGTATTTATTAAATGTAAATAAATTAAATTATATAGAAAATATTAAAAGGGCACTGACGATTTAAGAAATAATTGGTTGATAAAATAAATTTTTTTCATAAAAATTAGAGAAAAAAGACAAGGTTAGAGTTTAAAAAAGGTCTATTGGTACCAAAAATTAGGACTGAGTACATGTTAGAGAAAATATCGAACCGATCTGAAATATCGAACCAAAAAACATTAAAATCGTACTCAACTGAATAATTTTAACCTCGAATTAAACCAAACCGAATTTTGTAACTAATTTGGTATGATACTGGATATTTACAAAAAAATTGAACCAAAAACCGTATCGAACCATACCAAACCAAGAACTGAATATTAATAATAATATATATAAGTATGAATAGATAGTAGTGAACTTAATTATATATTTTTCATTACATTATTAAGCAATATACATTAAGTAACATATGTATAATAATATATGGTAAAAATTAATATATTTTGTGTTTAAAATATAATAAATAAATTACTAACAAAATATTTTTATTAATTTTATTATAATCATCATCATCATCATCAAGTAAAATTGTGGAATGCCCATTATATTTCAATTTAAACTAAAAATATGAAAATAAGAAAATTCACATTGTATGATTTCAAATTTTATAATAATAATAATAATAATAATATTATTATTATTATTATTATTATTATTATTATTTATCGTAAGTAATCTAATGTCATTGATATTATTTAAAATTAATGAGTTAGATAATATTATTATATTTAATACTTTTTAATTTTTATTGTTATTAAGTAATATAATTTTATTGATATTATTTAAAACTAATTAACTAAATAATATTATTATAATTATTATT
>CATIWM010688823.1:0-19431 GCA_949671775.1 Mallotus repandus
TGACGTTATTATTTTTTCATAATTAATTATTTTATAAAATTTATTAATTTTGATTTCAATTGTTTACTTATTAAATTTTCATAAGACTTATAAAATTCTATCATCTAATTTGATTTATATTAGATAAAATATCTAATTGAAATATAATTATATATTTTAAAAAAATTTATAACTAAAATTTTAATTAATTTAATTTTTATTAGAGATAAAATATAAGTTAACCTAATTAAAATAGAAAACATACTTTCAATTAAATTAAAATTATATTTTAATTAATATAATTTTTATTAGAGATAAAATAGAAGCTACCCTAATTAGAATAAGAAATATACTTTCAATTAAATTAAAATTATATTTTAATTAATTTAATTTAATTTTTTTTAGTAAATAACTAAATGAGTAAAGACTTTTTTATAATTTTACTTGTCCCCCTCCCGTTCGTGTATATATATATATATATATATATTATAGGTATTAATACAGAAAAATTAATCAAGATGGTAATTAATTTGACAATTTTCAATTTTATTTGTATAGATACATATTATTTATATATACAGCGTAACATTAGCCGAGATGATTAAACATTCATAAGCTAACTTGCCAACTCATATCAAATCATTTCTTCTCTCTCCGTGTTCTTTGCTTTCTCTTTGACATAGGATTCTATTTTTGGACACTCCCTGTAGACTTTTAGCGTTGCCAGATTTTTAGTTACTATCCTATGTTTGCCAACTGTTGGACATCACTCAAGCCATTCTCTGTAGAGCATTAGAGTAGCTAGATATTTTGGCTACTCTCCAATATCTGCCAAAGTCTGTTTAATGCATGAATAGTTGCGCCAACCCCAGTAGTACGTAACATTTGTGGCTACTCTCCAATATCTGCCAAAGTCTGTTTAATGCATGAATAATTGCATGGGCAACAAATATGACTCTCATTAGCCCTTATTTTTTGTTTGCCAATTACATTAAAAATTGAAAAACAAAAACAAAAACTGAGCCTCTCTGCCTGCAATGCACAAGAATATACAGGCAAGAGCACAAAACTAATCATATGTTATTGTTATATAAACACAGATGAACACTTCACAGCTGCAGTGTTGGCCTCATATTCTACAATTGGCAGCTGCAAGACCAAGTAGTAATATTAACAGATAGCACCACATTCATCAACTAGTTAATGTGTAAATTAAATTAGTCTACTCACTGCAATAAACAAACTGATTGAGATCAAGAGTGATTCTTCCTTGCTTAGCTGTATCAAACGAATTAAAAAGATTCCTGCAATAAACCAGATGATACGTTACACTCTCTGGTAGGCACCACAATGGTTGACATTTGTGGCTAATTTTTTTTGGTAATGGAAAAATGCTGTATTCCAATTTCAATATGTGATGGTTTGTTCAAGTGCAATGCATGTACTGCAAAATTGAAACAAGCCTGATAATTTTTATGTATGCTTGCATTTGGATCCTTGTTGAATACATTATTGAAATCTATAATCCCTTGCTGGTAATATTCATATCCCATGCAAAGGCACAATTTATCTGCACATATTTTTGTCGTGCTATCATGAATAACTCACTGCAGTCTAGTCGACACAAAGAATAACTATAATGGGACAATAATCACGCACCGAGCAGATTGTAAAAAAATACAGAGAGATATGAAATCATCCAGGCGAAATCTTCCATCTTTCCTTTGGTCAAAACTCTGAACAAGAAAACAGAGGTTTTCAGTATTACATTTTGAAATTAGACTTAAAAAATTAAGAAAAAAAAAAAGGATCCTCAGTCATCAATGAGGAAATTAAGGGTAAGAACAGTAAATGATCTAGATTGATCTAACAGAAGACATTCAATATGAGAAATATAATATAAAGTCAAACCGGATGTTGCAACAGTGAAAGGCTAGATTTTTTTTTTTGGGTCAAACAGTGAAAGGCTAGATTACATCCAATGAAACCCATTAACTATAGTTTTCCATCCCATCATAATATAGAAGTACAAGCCTTACCTCGCAGACAGTGTAAAAAGCTGGAGAGTCCAGTGAGAAACCAATTTTTGCCACTCCCTACAATCAAGCATAGATAATAAAAAACCAGATATATAATAGGAGTTGAGATGGGTAAAATTAATTCTTGTCCTCTATTTCAAACGAAATTTTCTTTGCAAGCCAAAATTGAAGAGTAATTAAAAAAAAATTGACAAGTGACCCCCTCATATATTAAGTCATGCTAATTCAGTCCTGCAATTTTAAAGCAGAATAATGTGGTCCTTAATGTTTGGTTCCATTAACAATAGTTCTTGTGTCAAACAAACTACTTATTAAACAGTTCAGATTTATGAAAAAGACAGAATTGGTGAGCCTTAACCCTACCTAATCTTTCAATTTTTCCAAATGCCCATGACCTCTCTCCATTAGTGCATGTGGTTGTCTAAGCTTCCGATATACATATACCCATTTTGATTGTATTATCTCCAATTACAATTTGTGAAATGGCCTGAAGTCTTAAAATCCATATCAACTGTGTGTACTTTACTAAATTTTGCAAGGAAACTTAACAAAAGAACCAAGTTATTGACAAAATTAAACATCAGGGAACATTTAATTCAATTTTGGCGATAGCACTTGTAATTATGACCTAACCTCATAGAATTCATAGTAATTAACCTAGAACAAAACTAAGAAGTTATTTTCAGCAGAATAAATTGTGTCAGTTATCATGCTCAACATCTAAACTTCATTACTTACTTACAAGAGAGATTTATTCTACAGAAACTACCTCATATACATCATCGGGAAGAAGATAACCACGGCCCCTGTAACAAGTTCAAAGTGAGGCACTTTAGAAGTTTGCATAAAAGTAATGCAACAGAGAAGACAGTACAAAATAGCTCCCATTCTCAAGTTCCAGGTATGGTCAAATGTATGTTAAGAATAAAAGACATTGTAAGATGAATAGATGCAAGAAGTGCTCCTCGATCCACAGTTCAAGTACAGGCTTAAACTGAGATTTCATGAACTTTGAAACAGAAACTGAAATACCCTCGAGTTTTTAACAATTTATTAATGTGTAGGATTTAACTGTTATCAACAAGCCAGAAGCCCGATACATTATATGTTGACTAAAACCAATACAAATTATCTCCATAAACAGTCTCTAACTATAAAATATGTACTATCAGTGCAAGTTTAATGATACAAAATTTAGACTACAAAAAGAGAAAAATTGGATCTGCAGACTGCAAAGGTTCTAATTATAAAATTTGTGCTATCAGCACAAATTTTAGAGCTGAGACTACAAAGATATATGTAGCCAAAATAAATCAGGTTAACATATTTGCAAGATCAAGATAAAACTAAGTTTCATAATAAAAACAAAAGGGCACAATATTACCTCTCTAGATCTGAGAAGACATGTTGAACCTGCAAAGAGATCATAACAAGTGAAACTAAAATCATTGAAATGTTGAAAATATGCTTATTCTCTGTTTAAAAATTATACACCATTAACAAATTATTAATTGACTTTCCAGCAAATAAATGAGTGAAATAACATTGCATGATTTGCAATGCCTTCATTCTAAAAAACAAACTTAACAGGGCTGAAAAAAAGATTTTCAGTGGCATTTGTCTGCAAAATAGATAAGTGGAAGAGACAGTGTATGGGGGAGATGGAGTGGATCAGACTCCACAAGGAAAAATTTTCCACATGCTTTTTCTTTTTTCCACATTATTTTTCTTTTTCTCTTCAAGTTCTCAATGCCTGCTTCCCAAGGTGTTTCAATGACAACCCAAATTAGAGTCAATAGATTCATTGAATGAATTAGTAGCCGACATCATCTCCTTAAATCTTCTCATGTTTTTTCCAGAGGCAGACATCCAAGAAAAAATTCATCAAACAACACTCCAGTGAGCCTTCAACAGAAAAACAACCAAAAGGAGCTAACCTATCCTCATCTCTAGTAAAAAAAATTAGGTGATTATTTTCAGATGGATGAAACCATAGCAAATTAGACAGTTTCCCTTTGAACAAATAAATGTGATTATAATAATATTTGTTTCTAGCATCATAATCTACATGCTTTGCTGCTGAAGACTTAAAGATGGTTCCTTAGTTGAAGCTTGGCAACTAATTCTCATATTTTTTTTAAATACCACTTTTACCAGATTTGGTAATCACCAATTATTAGTAGGCATTGCAACCACAAACTAGATTAATTACATTTGATCTTAGTCATGTCCAGTTCAATCACTATCTAAAGAAAAAACCTCTTTCCACCCTGCAAAAACTCAGAATTGACTCTTAAATATAATTGCTGGAGTGACCCCTAGGAAACATGCGATCAATGTCGTGATCAACATTGTGACCATCATTTTCACCACAAGTCGCCAAGAAATGATATCTTCTTCAATCCAGCATTGTCCTAACGTTTATGGTCATCCACAAACTGAAAGCATCAGTCTTATTTGACCAAGTTTTTCCTCAGACATGCATGTACTAGTACACATCCAGAGGAGACCCAGTTATAATTTCAAAGCATTTTATTTTTATTTCCTCCATTACTGGTCCTCACCAGAATCCAGCTTTAAATTGGAAGATTTAACTGACTTTCAATTCCTAGAGAAGCTCACATTTCTGAACAGTTGGTTCTTTATTACTCAAATGCCACTCCTACAGTGAAAGCGAACCTTTTGTCATCCTATTGCAATGATCTATGTACTGCAATGTGTAGCATGTTTTGTTAATTTTTATTATTTTCCAAACCCAGATTCAGTTATCTGAAGTACCAACAGTCCAGAAGGCAATTTTTCAAGGAACAAATATTCACCTTGATGAAGATACTTTCGGTTAGAAGTTAGAACCTATGATGCACAAACACTTCAACTAGTAAGCATTTCCCATGTTGAAAACATTAAGAAACTCCACAGAAACATTTTCGAGACTGTATCCGCAAATTTGAAAAATTAGAATACATGTTTCCAATTTGCATATATATATATACACTTATATTTTTTATATTTACACATTTTCCCCATGTTACTGTTTCTTATATTTTTAGAAAGTACTGTTTGGCCGTATCCATTTCCGCATTTCCCCATATTCACATTTCCGTTTCCATGCAACTTAGGTTAGAACCATAAGATACTCAAGTTATGCTTCTCATTTCCTACATGTTAACATCCATCCGAAATGAAAGCATCTTTTCAAGCAACATCCCTGACTACTGCTTAAATCTAGCCCTGAATAAAGTCTCCGTGAAATATTTCAATGGTAAATGTTGAAAATGCAACATGCTTCAAATGAAAACGCAACATGCTTCAAATGAAAACCTTAAAAGCACATATAAATCAACAACACTTTCCTACATAAGAAAGCCTTCTCCACGTATAATTCTTCAAGCAAGCACTAACTTCAATCTATGCAAGAAGGAGAGAAATTTTCAAGTATTTAAAAGGTAGTTCCTCCTCCACAAACCCAATTCAGATGGTGATTTTACTGTTATCATCTGCTCCTCCACAGAGGATGTAACTTATTCAAGTTGTGAGCCATTCCAGATGCATTGAAGCCTTGCTCCATCATCCAAGCAAATAACACAACCACAACAAAAGATTGAACATCATCAACAAATGTACTTGGCTGATTCATTATTTTTTATACTAGAAGATTTTATATTTGTTTAGTTGCCGCCCTTTCTGTAAGACAAACAATAATTCATTACGATAACCTTCTTGTAGTTTTCTATCCAAACTAAACTACCTTTCCACTAGAAGGTCTATGAATGTTACTTTAAGCAGTGAGGAAAGCAAGGAATTACAAAAAAAAAAAAAAAAGAACACCACCTTTCTCATATAGAATAAAGAACAGAAAAGTTTGCTTCAGCCAAGAGTTCCCCTTTCTCCAAAAAAATACAAATTCAATCATTTTATTACCTCATCAACCTGACCCTCTTCCAAACCTGGTCAGCTTTACATTCAATAGCTGAAATCCTCTCTCATAAAATATAACAGGAACACATCAAACCACTAATAACAACTGGAAGGCAACAACACTATAGGAAAATGGTAGGCAAAAAAATTCAGTTTTGTCCACACCCAATTTTGTGATGATGAAGCTAATGAACCAAATAAATAACCAATTAATTCTCAACATACATAATGCCTCATGGAATTTTTTGGATTAACATTGTGAAGTCCCACATATAAATTTAGTAACTTTTTACTAGTTTGGGTACTTTGGAAACTCTAGAAATGAAAGAATTCAATTCAATTGAAGTCTATTTAGCCAATGCTCGTATTTGGAAAACTTATAGTTAGAATTCTTTCAACCCTTTTTTTCCTAAAAAAAAAAAGGCATTTTCAAAGCAAAAAAAATGATAAAAGTACCAACCTTTAGGAGGAACTTATTGAGGGCAACAAATTCTGCATATAAGAGAGAAATAGAGAGGTTTTAATCAATAATTATGAAAACAAAAATTGAAGGAAAAGAGCACGAAAACAACAACAATCCAAGAACAAGATGAATAAAAAATGGAATTATGTTCTACATATATGTGTTTATATACCTTCAAAGCTCATAGTACCATTCCTATCGAAATCATACATCCTGATCATTTGTTGCACAATAGAGAGAGGGAATTGAAGGTTACCAACAGCTAGAGCACTCTGATTTTATTGACAAATTTAGAATTGAGAAAAGTACAATTTTACGGGGAAAAACAAACGGAGGAAAAAAAAAAAAAGGACCTTGAGCTGAATAGCAGTGATGCTTCCGATTTTGTCGGAGTCAACTCGCTCGAACCACTCTTTCAGAATGGCTGTGTTCTCCATTTCCAGCAATTACAGAAAGACTGCAGCGACCGGAATACACTAACAAGCTCTATGCAATTATTTTTAACTGCAAAAATTTACATATTTTAATATTAATCAAATAATTTATAGAAGTGAAAATTTTTGAAAATTATCATAATAAATTTATTTGATTTTTATTAGGAGTTTATATTTTTAATATATATATATATATATATATATATGAATAAATAAAATTAAAGAAAATTAGAAAATAATGGAATAGAAGATGTTTAATAACGTGGAGATATTTTAGGTGAAATAAAAAATATAATTTTTTATGAAATAAAAGAATGATATTTTAGATATAATAAAATTAGAATGGGTAAAACTTTTTCTATTTGTTAAGTAATTAGTGGCCTAAGGATCTCCTTTTAATGATGAGTTAAGTTTTGTCTTGTGTGTCAAATAAGTGTGTCAATGAGTTTTTTTTGTATGTTTCTTTAGTAGTGCAACAAGGACAGGTCATCATAATCTTCTTAGGGTATTCACATTGGTTTATACTCTATAAAGTGTAATGGATATATCACATCATCACTTTATTATTTCCTCATTTATTACACTTGATCTCATTATAGATTATTCCAAAAAAAGTGTAATAGCCTGAATCCACCTGGACTCATTCATTACACTTTAGCTTTAAATTGTTAAAAAAAAAAACCTTACCTGACAAAAAGGTTGTCATTGTGCGTATCATGCCCATGATACACATCATGGGCATGATACGCCCACAATATCGTGCGTTTCATGCACACAGTGTCATGGAGCTTATTACATGCTCATGACACCCCCAATGCAAATGCTCTTAAAGACTAATAGAATAGCATTTCCTTGGAAGAGGAGGAAAATGGTGGACTAATTACTGAGAATGTGGAAGATTTAGCAGCCCAAATAAAATCCTAACCGGTGCTTTGTAAATCACTTCTTAAAAGACAAAGTGGTCAACATGCTAGCAATGAAGAATACTATAACATCTCTTTGGAGCCCGATGAAAGGGGTTTGCACTCGTGACCTTGCACCTAACTTATTTCTTTTTTAGTTCTTTTATGAACTCGATTTGTCAAGAGTGTTGTCAAATAGACCCTGCACTTTTGATAATCATATTGTGTTAATCAAGAAATTGGAGGTGAGAGAGCAACGACAGAATGTAGCCTTATTTCAAGTCGAGTTTCGGCTACAAGTCTAGGATCTACATGTTGGAATTATGTTATAAAGGATGGTTATTCATATTAGGAATTATATAGGCAAATATAGTGAATCAAACCCTTTGAACTATGGAAACCTTTGGTGAAACTATATGAAGGTAAGGGTCTCTATAGATGCATGATTCCTTCTAAAAAGAAGGATTAAGTTCCAACAATTAGGTGGAGAATAGGTGTAGGTTAATTTCAAGTACAAGCAACTCCCTACCTTTTGCTTTTATTGTGGAATGCTTGGTCATTCTGATTGCTTCTATAAAAAGCTATATAATTGTTTAGAAAAGCCCATTAAAAGGGCTTATGGGAGTTAGCTACAAGCTCTATCCAAACGCCAAGGCCTGACCATTCATGAAAAGTGGTTGCATATACGATGCACAGGACGGTGGTAATGTCAGGACCAATACATGGAGGTGGAAAAGAAAGATCTAATCAGCATGAGAAATCAAGAGAGTTTCCTCCAACTCACAATATGCACCCTAGAGAAAAAGGATCTCAAAGAACTAATTTCGGGATGGCCAGATTAACTGTCTTTAAGTTTGTTTATTCTAAGGATGTTAATAGCTATAATTTGGATTATTCCATAACTGAGGCTGTAATAATTACTGATATCAAACATCATTGTATGGAAGAAGTCCCTAAAGACATAGATGTGGCTAGTAATGGGTCCATTTTGAGCACAAACTTTGACAAAGATAATGTTCCAAAAAATGAGAATAAGAAGCCCTAGCTCAACAGGTTTGCCTAGTCCAATAAGTACTATTAATTAGAACTTTGATGGATTGGGCAATCCATGAACAATTTATGAGTTAAGAGACTTAGTCTTTTCAAAAAAGCCCGAGTTCATCTTCCTAGTGGAAACAATGGTTTGTTAAGATAAAGTTAATAAGGTACATGAATTATTAGGGTTTGAAGGTTCTTTTACTGTTGATAGTGAAGGCCATATGGGTGGTATCGTGTTGCTTTGGAAGGTTAAAAATTCAAATAAGTTTATTAGTTTCTCTAAAAACCACATCAATATGTTAATCCATCTACATGACATGATTTGCTAAAGATTAACTAGTTTCCATAATTTTCCTGAAAGACACAAGAGGAGAGACTCATGGAAACTACTTCAGGAGTTGAAGTCAAAATCAGAGTTACCTTGGTGCATTATAGGTGACTTCAATGATCTACTTGCTTAATCAAAAAGAGGGGAAGGTTAGTTCATCCCGAGAGTCTTATTAAGGGGTTTTTATCCACGATCTCTTACTGTGTTTCACATGATCTAGAATTAATAGGGTACACCTTCACTTGGGAGAGGAGTCGAGGGACAAATAGTTGGGTTAAAAAGAGGCTTGACAAAGCTTTGGTATCTACTATTTAGTTAAATCAGTTTTGAGATGCTCAAGTTTGGAATCTAAAGGTTTATAGCTCTAACCATACAACTTTTTTCTTACAATTGATTATTGAGTCTTCTATCCATAAAGAGCATAGATTTCACTTTTGAGAACCCTGGATTGGTGAGGAAGAGTGTAAACAAGTGGTTAAGGATAACTGGAAAGCAACCGAGTGCCGTCCAATTCTATTGAAGAAAATGAATATGGTGAAAATATAGATAAATAAGGAAATAAGTGGGCAAATAGTATTCAAGAGTAAGATTGCTCTCTATAAAAAGAAGCTTTGGAAGCTTCATTTTAAAAAAGGACTATGATTCAGTTAAAAGCTTTAAAGATACTAGACTAGAGATTTAGGTTTTGTAAAATCAACAAGAGTAGTATTGGAAGTAGTGCTCTATGCAACTTTAACTCAGGCGTGGAGATTTAACTCTTTTTATTTTCATGTTGCATCTTTTAATAAAAAGAGAAATAATATGTTTACTCAACTCAGGGATGATGATGAGATTGTTCATTCATGGGGAGAAGGTTGGAGTTGTAAGTATAGATGTGCCTTAGTGTCATTCTTGTATGTACCTTAACATTGTATATTTATCCCATATGGCAATAAAATGACATTCATTCAAATAAAGTGTTTATGCAATTAATTGAATTTTACCCTTAGTATTGTGTAAAATGACTTTATTACCAAGAGCTGATAATATGAATCATAAACTCATTTAGTACATATATTATACATGTTCATAGTCATATGATTAATATATAGGTAGTATTGATCCATAAACTATCACCTGTATTTATTTCTCTTATTCAATATGTAATATGATAGTGGGAGGTAATGAGTCTCATGCTACTTGATATAAGATATCAAAATAGACATGTAAATACTCATATGATGGGTGGATCGAACTATAAAGTAAAATGTATGATTGCATGGAAATTCATTTATATTACAATCATAGTCTTGGACAAGTTGGTGCATATGGTTTTTTAAGCCAAGGCAACATGGTTATCCACATACTTATGCTAGTCATGTATGGGTATATGACATGTGGTGGCTCTAATCACTTATATATAGGGATAAATGATCGACTAAGATGGAATTCATTACTTGGAGTGAGTTGGGATAAGATCTTATGCTATCTAAGTTATTCTCGATGAATAAGTACCTAGGTAGGTCAAACTTGACTTATTCGAATAAAGTTTCAGTGCTAGAAAAAGGTTTCTAGCAACAATCATGTTTTATAGGGAGTTGAACTAAAGATAAGGTCATGATTAAGGCAATTAGAGTTTGACTAAACTATGACTCTAGCTGATATTAGGTTCTTGTAATGAAGGGACATTTAGTGCATGGTAATTATGTTATATGGTTCTTGTGAATTTGTAGAAAGCATTCATTTCTAAATGGATAGTCTGACATTTATGCTGAGACGACTTATGAGAACTAAATGTGATTAATTGGGACCTTCACATTTAGCTTGGTAAAAGTTTCCTATAATATTAAGAGCTAATATTACTTTTCGTTTCTAATTGGACTTGAACCTAATAAGTCACACACATAAGAGTTGCACCAATAATGATAATTATTAATTTAATTATTAATGGAAGAGTTCAATTAGTTAATTAAATTAGATTTGCACATGTGTGGGGATTTAGCATATCCCAAAATTTAAATTCAGAGGTTAGGACTATTTATGATATTGGACTTGATTTAATATGTGATCAAGGACTAAATTGATATTTACCTCTAATAGTGGTATGTGTATGAGCCACACGATGGACCATGAGTAAATGGTTTAAGTATGGGCCATGAGATGGACCATATGGATATGGAATGATGAACATATTGATGGGCTTTTTAAGTATTAAATAAGCTCACAATTATCCTTATTTAGTTTGGTTTTACATGGGCCTTATTTAAAAGTTAAACAAGCACAATACCTTAGCCCAACTCATTAAGTGTTAATAAAGTTAAGGGCTAAACTTATTATTGTAACCAAACTAATCTCACTTAACTTAAAGTTTACCACCTAAGCAAAAAGTTAACGCATGTATAATGCTTGAGTATGAGACACTCAAAGCCATGCATTCATGATGCATGAGTATAAGACACTCAAAGCTTGTGTCATAAGCATGCATGTGTGTTTGTCTTTTGTATGCTTAAATTAGTAGGGTTTGTAGAGACAACTAGTGATTACACTCTAGTCATTCTTACACACCAAAAGGAAAAGAGAAAAGAGAAATCTCTTAAGAGTTGAATGTTTTGTTAGTGATATGCCCTATGCCAATTGTGTAATTGCCATAATTTGACTTTGTCATATTTCTATTTTATTAATAAAGAGGCATGTTCATTATTACTAACTAATTCTAATCAGTTCCTTGAATAGTTAATTCTACATAAGGTCGTTAAGTATGTGACTTAATAGTAAAACTCTTATGTGATACTTGAATTCTATTCTAAATTATCTCTAGTCGATCATTAATGTGGGAACAACAATGAATTAAAACTAGTATGAGCTTCACTGATGATTATGTTTTACTGATCATGTATATGAGATATTGAGTCAAACTCACAGGTACATATTTAGCGAAATAATGTACTGGATCGACCCACTATGAGAATACTACATGGATAATTCTCATAAGTGATTCTCATCACAGTAGTATTATTTCAGTCCTTTGACTTGAAATCACCATGATTTTTAACTTAATAAGTTTTGTATTTTGACACATTCTTACATCATCTTTAACCAAATGGTAAAATAGGCTGTGATTGGATATAAAATGAGTTATGTGATGAATGTGAGTGATTAAAATAGAATTTGCCTCTCAGTTATTTTGAGAAAATATTTATGGGCCCCTTGGTAAGTTAGACTGAAGAGATATGCATGGTCATGCTAGAATGAGTTGATAAAGAGTTATTAGTATCAGTTTACTTGAGATCGAGAAATAATATGATTAGACTATATAAGGATGACATAAACCATGCCTTATATTCAATCAAGATATCACGTGACAAAAACACTATAATACACACTATCTGTTAGGTTATGCCAGATTATCGGCCTTCATACAACTTGGGTAGTCATAATGTCTTGCTAGAGGCCGCTTATGACTAGTGGGCCGAAATGGAAATTTTAGGCCCACTGCCAATGTTGTGTGAACCTCCAGGTCGTACACTTTAGAATAGGTGCAAAGCAGACTTCGGTTAGTTAACTTAATAATAATCTCTCTAAAAGAATATATATATATATATATATATATATATATATATATATATATATATATATTTATTTATTTATTTATTTATTTTCTTATTTATTTAAGGTAAGTGTTATCTTAAATAAATTGGAAATGATTTTGATTTTGGAATTAGAATCAAAATAGAAAAGGAAGTTTAATCTTACCAAAACTATTTTGGTAAGTAAGTGGTTTGAAAAACCCTAGATGGGATGTCTACATATACATCTCTTTCTTTAGGGTTTTCTATGTTATTATTCTCCTCATTCCTCCACTTCTTTTGAGAAAAGAAAACACACATATAGAGAAAAAGAAATAAAGAGTCGTCTTTGGAAAAGGGTGCTAGCACAACAATATAGCTTTGGTCACCCTGTTCGTATGGATACTAGTAGAGGGTGTAGTTTTATTAGCGACACCTTAATCCGACAAGATCTATACGAAAAGCTCGAGGCAGGGTGTCGCCGGTGTGAACCCCCTCTCTTCCTTCCAACTTTCTTGCCTTGAAATCATCTTGGTGAGTTTTGGAATCTCGCTTAATTGATTTAACCAAATTACATGGATCTTGCAAAGGGATTTCATGATTAAAATTTTAAATTTTTGCTGCATTTGGTATCACGGAATCCCAACATGTTCTTCATCTTCTTTTTCATTTTGGTATAGAGAGTGAATCTAGACACATGTATTGTATGCTCATTAATAAAAAAACCATTATTGTACAAGAGTTGTACAAGCTTTCATCCATCAAACATCATTCATTGGAGGTTAAAAACCAAGTCCTACATATTTAAGCTTAGAGGTGTTCTAACAATTTTTAGGCAATTAACGAAGGGGCTTGTAGGTAGATCTCCATCAAAACTTGGAATCAACTTGGTGTAGTTATGTGTTTCAAGCTAAAGACTTCACACTTAGGGAGCTTAGAGCTAGTAGATTCACACTTACCTCAACTTAAAGCTTATCGAGCGTGCTACCAACATTTGAAGTTTGTAAGTATTATATAAACTCTTAAATGTAGGTTATTTGTTTGATGTATTACTTGGTTGATTATTGAAAATGTTGTACATTGTACATGTATGTTTAGTTATGTATATGTTTGTGATGTGATCTTATTTTATGGGATTCTTGCCTTTCATGTAAGTGTTGCATGTATGAAAATCTTTTAAATTCATCATATCTAGATTCATGTTCACCATATGCTTCCACTTGATCCAAATGTGTTGCATGCAATCAATTCCACATTTATTTCAAGAGCTTCTCATTCAGAATTATTTTGTTTCAATTTTCTCTTCTAGTGGTAGGGACACAACTCCCATATTGAGATTTGTTCACAACAAAATCTCATCGAATCAAAATAATGACCTCATTCGTTCCTTCACAACTATAAAAGTGAAAGAAATTGCTTTTCCCATGCACTTTGATAAAACTATACGCCCTTATGGCTTAAACCTAGCCTTTTATCAAAATTATTGGGATGTTATTAGTAAAGAGGTCTCAAATTCATTTCTTGATTTTCTAAGTAATAGATACCTCCCCAAGACCTTAACTTTACTCATATTATGCTAATCCCCAAAAAAGCTAATCCTGATGTTATGACTGATCTTTGACTAATTTTGCCATGCAATGTCCTCCATAAAATTATGGCCAAAGTTTTAGCAAATAAACTTAAAAGATTGCTTCCTAATATCATATCTAAGGTCTAGAGTGCCTTCGTCTTGGGCCATCTCATAATAGATAGCATCCTTATTGCTTCTGAAATTGGGCACTTTTTGAAAAGGAAGATCTTAGATAAAGAGGAGATGGCTACTTTAACGGATGATTTTAGCAAA
This sequence comes from Mallotus repandus, assembly GCA_949671775.1. Lineage (NCBI taxonomy): Eukaryota > Viridiplantae > Streptophyta > Magnoliopsida > Malpighiales > Euphorbiaceae > Mallotus > Mallotus repandus. The sequence continues at coordinate 14,490 of CATIWM010688823.1, forward strand.
GCCCATAATCATTTAAAATGAAATTTTCTTAAAGATATGATGGCTAAATTAGGATTTAATGAAAAATAGGTGAAGGTCATATGATGTGCATTTATTTTGTTAGATATTCTATTTTTGTGGAAATAAAAAGTTGCGCTTTATTTATCTGACAAAAGGATTGCGTCAAGGGGACCCTTTCTCACCTTACTTATTCATCATCTATTTAGAAGGGCTTTCAATTATTTTTAAGTATTATTCTAATAGTGGTTTAATCCATGGTTGCAGGATTGATAGTTCTATAACGTCTGTTACTCATTTGTTATTTGCTAATGACATCTTCTTTATTCATGCCGATAGAGCTTAGTGCTCCAAAGTTAAAGAGTGCCTCATTATTTATGAGGGTGCCTCTGCCCTAGTTGTAAATTTCCAAAAATATACCTTTACAGTTAGTTAAAACACTCATAATACAATAGTGAACTTGCTTTGTAATTTATTGGCTATGGATCTTGTAAGGTTAAGTTATAAGTACCTCAGCCTTCCCTCTTTAGTGGGAAGGAATAAGAAAGAAATGATTTCCTATATGAAGGGCTAAGTTTGGACGAAGATTAATGATTAGAAATGTAAGCTTCTCTCAAGAGCTGGGAAAGAGATCCTTATTAAAATGGTGGCTTAAGCCATTCCTACCTTTATAATGAGTGTATTTTTAATTTCTCTAAATTTATATATTGAAATTAAGAGAGTGATGAATTCATTTTGGTGGGGCTAAGGGAAAGGTAAAAGAATAGGTATCCATTGTAGTGATATGAGAGAATGTGTGTACAAAAAAGAAAATGGGGGTTTAGGTTTTAGGAAGATTCATGAATTCAATGTTGCATTGTTAGATAAGCAAGGATGGAGACTATTATCAAATCCTAATTTGTTAGTGGCAAGATTTATAAAGGCCACATACTACCAAAAACTAGTTCTCAAATACCAAAATTAAGGTCAATCCAAGCTATGCCTAGAGTAGCAGCAAAAGATTTATTGACAGGAGGTTGTATTAAAAGAATAAGGTTTAGTAATATAATAAGTATCTAAAAAGATCCCTAACTTCTAGACTTAGAGAATCCTTATATCACATCACCAATTTCAGCAAGTGTGGAAGAAGCAATAGTTTACTCTTTAATACACCCTAACAAACTAGCTTAGAATGAGGCTCTTATTCATGAAAGCTTTAATCTTAGGGATGCCAATCAAATTATGAAAATTTCATTAAGAATTCAAAGAGCTAGTGATAGTTGGTTTTGGAATGAGACAGGTGATAAGTGCTAAAAATGTTAGATTTTGAGCACTGTTTAGTTACATATAGGTGTCATAATTCTAGGTTTTCATCATTAAATAGTATGTTTTAAGATCATTTGCATTAAAGTTAAGATAAGTAGTTATTTTTGTTACTTCATACAAATTTAGTTAGTTTCTATACTTTTTACTTTTTTTTTTGTTGATTGTGTAGGTTCTATCCTTATGGAGCTTAATTTGGGTGCTAGTAGTGGAGTTTTAAAGCTAGGAGCTCATTCCACCGAAAAAAGGGCAAATCATAAAGCTTCAAAGGAGAAAAGAGGGACCCACAAGGCTGTGTTTTAACACACGACCATGCCTGATTTACAACACAAAAATCTGCAGAGTCTAAAGGCAGACATGGCTGTGCCATCTGAGCACACAGTCATTCTTGATTGTGTGTTGAATTTTGAGCGAGAATGCCACATGGCTGTGTGCATTTCATGCACAACCATATGCATAAAGACTGAATATTTTAGGAAAGTCATTTTTAGATATTTAAAGGAGGAGTTTACCTACCTCAAAAGAGAGATGAGGTTGCTGATTTTTTAGAGAAATTTATTTTTATTATTGCAAAAACTATTTTTTTTCTTTTAGAATTCTTAACTTTTATGATTAGATTATTATCAACTCTACTCAATTGAATTGTGGATTAAAGAACAAGGTGCAAGGGTTACTAACATCATTCACCAAGTGGAATAAAATGGGTTTTCCTTCTATTATTCTTTTTATTTTTTATTATATTTAATCATGAATATGTTTGTATTCTTTCTCTTTTATTTTTCTTTTCTAATTTATGAGTAGCTAAGTAGGTTAGTTGGGGTTTTGTGAACCTGGCTCAACATGGAATTAACTGAGTTAAACTTTTTAATCAAAGAATATTTATTTCATGAGACTTATTGGACTTAATGTGTTTCCTTGGCTTGATCATGCTTTGAATTGAACTAGACACTAGGGTTAGATCGAGAGATTGATTCTAGTGAGAAAAATAATAGCAATCTATTAATTCAAATTGACTTAGTTGAGAGACACTTCAACATTAATATTCCTTAGAAAATTGCTTTAATAAATCAGTTATTGCTTTAATAAATCAGTTATTGCATTTTAATCGTGCTAGTGTGAGCTAGAGAATAAGATAATTGTCATAATTGGTTAACTGTGAGCGTACTTGAGAGAGACATCATAATTCTTAAGATGCTTTGAAATGAAATAATATTCATAAATGGTAAGTTAACACCACCCTTAGACAAGTTGAGCAAGGGGAAATGAAACCCTAACATCTTTAATTCTATAAATTTCATGATAAAATTCTTAATATTTTAGATTTAATTTATTTTGTTTTCACTCATTCAAATTTTCATTAGTCTAAACAAGCAGCATATTTAGAGTAGCTCAATAATTTACTCCAATCCCCGTGGGAACGATATCTTTTTATTAGTACTCATACGATTATGTACACTTGTGGATAAACTGCTAGTGTTATAGAATTGCACGCATTAATAAGAACGGAATATGCTCTATTAATAGTGGATATTGAGTAGCTATGAATGAGAATCAAAATGTTCCTCCCCAAGCTAGTCAGTTTTGGAGAAAGTTTGGAAGTTACTTCCATTAAATAAAGGGATCAATATTTATAAAGCAAATAACTTTATGAATCTGGTGCATATTATTAATGTCAATTAACTTTTATTTTAATGTATATGGTTGCTAAAGCTCATAATTTATGAACAAAATTTAATATGTATACCTTTTTTAGATAGGGATTATTTGGATCTAACATTTCTATTTTATCACTTTATTTTTATTCATGTGCAACATGCAAGTGTCTACATCCTTCAACTGTTGGTCTTTCCACAATAAAGAGAAAAAATTAGAAATAAAAATTAACGATGATATATATTTTAAAAAATAATAATTGAACATCAAATTATTTCTTAAAAATAATTCATTGACTTACAATGTATATAGGTACAATAAACCAATCATTAATACATATCTTCCTAGAGTTTTCAAAATTTAAAATTTCAATAGCCATATCAATGGCCTATTACAAATACATATTATATTGAGTTGGTAAAAAAATGCACTAAATTACAATAAAATATAAAGTTGCAAATCTGCCAAGTGTTCTTCGTTTGTACACACCATCTCTATAGAAAAGATGCAAAGCCAAAGATTTTCACTCTCAAATAACAGTCTCACCAGTTAATTTTTCACATCTCAATATAAGAACTCATCTTTTTCACCTTTGCACCACCACTTAAATTTTATTTTAATAGTTCAATTTAAACAACTATGTTTTGCAATTCACTCCAAAGGGTGTTGCCGATCCATGTTTGGAAAAGTATAAGGAAATCATCAAAATTCATCTACTGGTTTATCAACAAAAAATGCCTCTAATGAGGAGAAATGCATGTCGCCATCTCAACATAAAAGTGATTAGACTGGTTCCTGCAATCCTCATCAAAATCATTTGCTTAATGATAAACCTAGAACCCCTAAAAGAAATAGAAAAGAAATAGACTGTGATAAAGAGGATGAAACACAATCATAAGAAATAATAATGTAGTTGTGCTTTGATGTTTATGAAATAGGAATTGGAATATTAGGTGAAGTCTAATAAGCTTCAATTCAGTCATCTAATATCTTTTCTGTTTGAATTTTAATTGAATAAGTACTCATTATATTTTATTGGTGTCATGTAATAGAAAATGTTTTATGGACTCTATTTTAAAAATACATGCAAGTGAGTGTTGATCATGCTAAAAAATATAGTGTGACTGGACTAGGACCTATAATATACAAATAGTTGGTGAACTCTTCTTACAATCTTAAGTTATTTTGCATTAGCATTTACATGCAAATTTTTTGAAAATTTGACATTTGTATACACTTAGATAGGTTGAGTTGATTAGTGGTTTCCTTGTTGTTTTTGTACTTGTTAACTCCCCTTGCCTTTGTGTTAAGGCTAAGCACGGGATGGACAAATTACCGAACTGAACCGAAATTTCGAACCAAAAGACATTAAAACCATATCGAATCGAATCATTTTAATCCCAAACTGAATTTTATGACTACTTTGGTATGGTACTAAATATTTACAAAAAATCGAACTGAGAACCATACCGGAACCATACCAAACTGAAAACCAAATATAGTACCGATTATTAATTTAAGAAGCAATACAAAAATATTAATAAATAGTAGTAAGTAGCAACTTAATTATATACTTTTAATTATATTGTCAAGTAATACACATATGTACACCAATATATGATAAAAATTAATATATTTTGTGATTAAAATATAATAAATAAATTGTTAACAAAATATTTTTATTAATTTTATTATTATTAATATTATTATCATTGTTACACTAGTACTACTACTACTACTATTTAATTAACAAGTAAAAATATGAAATGTCTATTATATTACAATTTGAACTTAAAATATAAAAATAAAAATTCACATTGCATAGTTTCAAATAATTCAATTAACAAATAAGAATGTGGAATGTCCATTACAACACACTTTAAACTTAAAATATAAGAAATAAGAAAATTATTATTAACAATAAGTAAAAATGTGAAATGCCCATTATATTTCAATTTAAATTAAAAATATGCAAATAAGAAAATTAACA
>CATIWM010688896.1:0-11105 GCA_949671775.1 Mallotus repandus
AAAAACAAATAAACATGCAAATCATGCAAAAAGTGCCTAATTGAAGAAAAACTAAACAGAAGAAAAATAAATGTAACTGAATTTACACCTAAACCTAATGCTTTGAGTGCTTAAAACAGTGCATTTTTCACACTCATCATCATGCTCCCTCAAGTTTTAGGTGAATTTGGCCGAATTTGGCAAGTTTGGGTGAATTTGGATGAATTTGACAAGTTTGGGTGACTTAATAAGGAAATTATGTTTAATTTGCACAAAAATAAAATAAATAGGAGCAAAAACGAATTTAACCCTAATGAAATAAGGAAAAGGAGTTATAGATAAGGAAAAAGGAGTTACAGATAAGGTAAAGGAGTTGTAGATAAGGAAAAGAAGTTGCTGAAAAAAAAAGGAGTTGCCTAATCCCTTTAGGACAAAGAAAAGCTTTACAATAAGATGAGGATTAGTACAAAACAGAAAAGGACTAAAACTAGCAAGATAAGGATATAACCTATTTAAGATTTGATCTTATCCATAAAGATATCCTTAACAAACTAGGAAAAATGAATTTAAAAATAAAGAACTAAGAAAAATGAATTTGCAAACTTCATAACTCAATATTTGTGATCTTGAATCAAGATTTGATCAAAGAACTTAAAGAAAATTCAAGAAACCCATGAATTTGATCAAGAACATTCAAGAAAATAATCAAGAATTCAAGAATATGCTTCAAGAAGATCAAAGAAAGCAAGAAAATTTTAAAGATTGTAAGAACAACTTCTAACAATCTATTTCTTCTTTTATTTTTTATTTTTTTTATTTTCCTTTTTTTGAATGTTAATGCAAAAGTTCAAGAATAACTAAATGAATTCAAGAAACAATGAATGTAAAACGAATTTGCAAGCTTAACAAATAAGACAATGAACTAAAAAAAATGATGAAGCAAACAAATAAGAAAGGAGTAGAAAAAGAGAACACACAAATGAAAATAAGAATTGAAAATAAATAGGGATACGTAACCTGATTCTTAGAGCTAAAGCTCTAATACCAAATTGATGTGAACTAGGTTTATCTAACAAACAAAATCCGCAATAATCTATTGATACCTGCACCTTAGATTGTCTATGAAATAAGTTGGGTGGAAACTAGAACCCTTAATTATCTAATAACTAAGAATTCTAGCCATCAGGAAGTCGCCACAATTGGATATAGATGTTCTAATTGATAAGACAAGTGAACAATTAAACAATCTATATTGTTTAGAAAGTTCAAAGAATAAAACTCCAAAAATATTGAAGCAAAATTCATCACTTTGATTTAATTGATGAAAAAGACTACCAAAATTGGCTACAAAATAAACTATTTATAAGAATTCTTAGCCCTAACCTAATCTAACATAAATCCTTAAAAGATAAGGATAATAAACCTCTAAAAGATAGAAAAATAAGTCCTTAAAGATAATGAATTATTTTCCTTGCCGACCAAGCTAAAAAGAGGTAATTCTAACTAAAAACAAACACTCTAAAAATAATTTGGATAAGGAACACAACCAAATTCATCTTTAGTACTACTTGGACTAAATAACACATAGTTGGACTTCATCTTGGGCTTTGCAACATGAATAATTATTCCTTTGGGCTTAATGAACTCAAATTGGACCCAACAACATTAATTGGGCCTAAGTTTTCAATTTGCACCAAATGAATAAACTTTGAACCAGAATTAACTCCTTGTGATTCAAATGGATTAGATTGATTCATATTTGTACTTTGAGCCCATATTGCTTAAATTAGCATATGTAATGCTTCCTTTATCTTCTTAGCACATGCTCATGTGATTAGATCTCCATCATAAGTCAAAGGATTTTGAATCCTTGTTGGATTAGGATTCTTTGTTACACCTTGAATCCTTGTTGGATTAGGATTCCTTATCTCATTTTGAATCCTAATTGGACTACGATTTCTTGTCGTACTAGGATCCTAATAAGGATGGCTCCCGATCGTGAGCCTTGCTCGTGAGGTATGCTTCCTAATAAGGATGGCTCCCGATCGTGAGCCTTGCTCGTGAGGTATGCTTGTAGGCTTTATTTTGAGCATGTTATAGTTCTTGCATGGTCCCAATTGATCCTTGACCTTAGTAAGGACTTGTTCTTGATATTTTTATAAGTTATAAGCCCATAGATGCTTCACTTGATTTTTCATATTAGATTGAATCTAAAAACATGCTTACATAAATAACATTTTCACTTCCTGTTAAAGTGCATTATGCTGGAAGAATTTTCTTGAATGTGTTATTGGACATGTGTTGGGGGATTTACCTCCTTTTCATTGCTCCTAATGATGTCTCATGTTCTTATTAAAAAAGAGTAACTTTTAAATATAGCGTATATTTTATATAAATTATTATCAACAACATATCTAACATTAAATTATTTTTTATATTTTTCATATATGTATTTTATAAATAAAATAAAATAAAAAGTATATATTAAAAAATTAATCAAATGTAAGAAAATAAGCTGTTATAAAATATGTACCAAAATTAATTTTAAAATCTTAAGTGTGTTAGAAAAGATAATCAAGTTTAAATAGAATTGATTATGAGTCAGTTCAGAATCAAACAAAAATTGATTTGTCAAATCTAAAATGAAACTGATTAAATTTGAAATCAGCTTTAAGAAAGGTCGATTTAGGATCAATTCATTCTCTATTGAAATCCCAAAACTAGTGGTTTCGATTCCAAATCGCAGAATCTAGAAAAAGAAAATTTATTATAAGCCGGTCGAACCAGAACAAAAAATCATAAACTGAATGGTTTTAAACTGACCCTAAACTGTGCATTGAAAGTTACCGATCTCGAACCGATTTAAAATTGGAGATGGCTGAGTCCAGTTTAGTTCCACCTAAATGGAACCATAAACCACCGATTTCGAATAAAAACTGATCAGGCTTGAACCGTCGCCACCCTACAATAATTTGTGAAAATAGCAGCGGATACCAGCTTGCGCCTCTATAGTCCCACATCTGCGCGTCTCAGTTGGACTTTTGGGCTGGGGAAAAACCGAGTCAAACATAAACATAAGACAAGACTCGTCAAGGATAGCGAGCTCATCAATGCACCGCATGTCAGTGACACAGTGCCCAGAAGACCGACGACCTTAGTCTCAGTTTTGCACAAAAGTCATCGGTCCATTTAAGAATAAATTAAATTTATCAAATAATTTCCATTTCCACGTTTCTCCTAAATCATCTGTGTAATAAGAGTTCATCTCTCTTTCTCTTCCTAAATCTTAAGGTTTTGTCTTCTGACTAGTGTTGGTGCTCGATCGCTTTACTGATCACCAAGCTTTTACCTAAATTGATCACTTTTTTCTTCAAAAAAAAAAAAAATCTTTTTGTTTTGTTAAAAAGAAAAGAAGCTTAATCATATTTTCTGTTCAAAAGATTTGAAGTTTGATATCCTTATGATTTTAGATGTGAAATTGACCAATGTTGAGTGTGATGAAACAGAGCGCTTGTAATTAATGGTGCTTGCTTTGTGGTTTGATGTGATGTTTGTAGGGAAATGGAAGATACCAATAAGCTAGAAGCGCAGTCGACATCAGCTGTTGCGTTTGTAGAAGGTGGAATTCAGGATGCTTGTGATGATGCTTGTAGCATATGCCTTGAATCCTTTTGTGACAGTGATCCCTCAACTGTACGTTTAGTAATCTGAGTGTCAATGCTTTATTTAAGTTGATTTCTTATTAACATATTTTTTTCTCAAAACTAAAATTGATCTTTTTTTTTTCTCTTTATGTAGGTAACCAGTTGTATGCATGACTTCCATCTTCAGTGCATTCTTGAATGGTATGTTGGTCTGTTGATTATTTTATGAATTTGTTATATTTGATGCATAATGATCTTTGGTTCAGAGAAGATATATAACTTTTTCTTATGCATTAATGTGAATCCAAAACTACAAACTTCAATCTGTACTGGGTGGAGCAGTCGCATGCTTAATTTTGTAAACTTTAGATTTTGAAAATGTGTAGATGAAGAAGATTGTGTTTTCTTCTTCTTTTTTTTTTTTTTTTTTTTGATAGAAGATTGCGGTGTTAATTGTTAAGCATATAAATAAGATGAAATTTTAATGAATTGAAATGCAATAGACTAATCAAATGAGGATATACTAAAAACATAAGTCTTGTGTATGCTCAATGAGAAGCATGGGTTGTATAAGAGAATTGTATGACGTGATGGATGTATGGAAAATTAGGTACTTAAAGAACAATTTTTGTCTCAAAAAATAAAAAAGGAAAAAATAGAAAACTTAAGTTAACTTGCACACAAAAAATTGCACCCATAAAAAAAAAAGTGAGTTCCCTGATGCTGTTATATTATGGATGTAGATGTTCTGTGGTCCTCTATTCATGCTATTTCTCAACAATTAATGCCATTATTTGACTCTTAATTGTATTCTGAGTTTGCAGGTGTCAAAGAAGCTCCCAGTGCCCAATGTGCTGGCAACCTATCAACCTGAAGGATCCTGCTAGGTTTAAGTCATGGCATTATATTTTTCTTCATTTATTCTTACTTTCATTAAAGAAATACTTATTTAGCTTGATTTTTCAGTCAAGAACTTCTTGAGGCTGTAGAACGTGAGAGGAGTTTTAGGTTTAATCCATCTAGAAATGCCACCATATTTCATCATCCAACCTTGGGGGATTTCGAATTACAACATGTTTGTACTGAACCTCTGTTTGTTGGAATCAACTTCTTATTTCAGCAAATCGTGTGGAATTGTAATCATTGATTAATATGATGGTTGAACTGAATGCAGTTCCCTATGGGTGTAAATGATGCTGAACTTGAAGAACGTATAGTACAGCACTTAGCTGCTGCTGCTGCAATGGGACGGCGTCCCATCTTTAAAAGGGAAGGTCAGAGGAACAGATCATCAGCTCAAGGTCGCCCACAGTTCTTAGAGTTCTCGAGTCATTCAAATGCACCTGTTGGACGAATTTCTTCCTCTCCAACTCAGAGAGGAGAAGATGAGCCTGTTGCTGCAATTGCTGAAACCACTCAATCTTCCCCTCCTGCAAATGTTGGGGGAGAATCTTTACAGTCTATTGCAATGCAACCTTCTATTTCCGAGGCCAATCTGGCATCTTCATCTTCTGGATCTAATATTCTTGCCTCTAATCAACATGCGATATCCTTGAATAATAGGTACTACTATTGTTTTAAACTCTTCTTTCCCCTTTTCCTTTCTTGCTAAATATTCTGTATGCTTTCCAATTGACTAGTTAATTTCAGCAGATGAAAAAGATCTTCGTTTAATTGATGTGCTTTTGTTTGTAATCAATGGATCTTGACTCATTTTAATAATTTAATTGCAACCATGTGATTTATGCATTCCTGCAGGTCTCTTAATCAGTCTTCCCTAACTAATCAAGATAGAGCAGCAGGGCCATCAGAATCGCAGTCCTTGTCAGAGTCTTTAAAATCTAAATTGAATGTTGTTTCAACCAGGTGTCTATCTTATAAAAAACATGCTGTACTTTTTAAGGTTTGTATATTCAATGAATTCCGGGCTCTTCTTTTCAACATACTGAATATTATAAAAATTTGTTTCAGATACAAAGAATCAATTGCAAAGAGTACTAGGGGATGGAAGGAGAGATTTTTCACTCGTAGCACTACTATGACAGATCTTGGTTCTGAGGTTAGGAGAGAGGTTAATGCTGGAATCGCAATAGTATCCCGAATGATAGAGCGTTTGGAAACTAGAAATGACAATAGAAGCAGTACTTCTTCATCAAACAGTGTGGAGGATAGTTCAGTAACAGAATCAAACAACCAACAAATATCAGACACTGTTGGTAGCAATCCTACAAGTAATATGAATACCTATGCATAAGCTTCATGTGCTGCGAGTTATAAGTACAAAATAAGCAACTGCATCATCTTCATGTATTTATTTTGAGAAGGTAAGTTGCTACGTTGTATTATATGGCATTTGGAACGTTGCATGTTTGGAAACAACTTTCAATTATTCTATGTGACCAGGGGAACAGTGTTATTTGTTAAACTGCTTGTTGCATCATTCTTAGTCTTGCAAATTTTCGACTGCCAGGTTTCCTGGGAACACAGGTGCATCTGTTCTTAGAACTTACGTAGACGGGTTCGGTGTTCCATCAACACAGTGAATTCCTGTGGATGGAGATCAATGCTGGCTGCCTGGACTATTGTCTAGGAAACTCACTTTAGGGCTTGATTACAGTATTTCTGTCCTTTGCAACCATAGTATGTTGCATTGGATAAACATGCATAACAAATTATCATTTTATAAAATTCAAAGAAACTTATTGAGATGTATCCATATAGAAATATGTAAATTGTTTGTCATTTTTTAATAAATAAGAGGGTGATTATATGAAGCGTTCATGTTGACTAATGATTAAGTGGGTCTGAAGACAGCTAAAACCATTTGGTGACTGATAAAATTAGAGATATCACATTCCCTATAGGCTACGATATCAAGACTTGTTTTATCATATTGACAGCCTGTTGAAGTGGTCCACATAACTAGAATTCTAAATTTATAAGCTTTCCTTAAAAATACGCTTTAGATTTTGAGTTAGCTGATCATACCTACCTGCCTGGTTAAATTACTGCTCCTATCCCGAAACTATGAAGATGCTACTATTAATAGAGTTTTTTTCCTAGGCTGATCCCTAGGCTTTGAGTAGGGCAAAGTAGCAAAAAATAGCATAGTGTCTTGCAACCCTTAAAGAGTCCTGCTATGACATGCAACTCAGTCAATTTGTTTGTCTCTTTTTCTGATATTATAGATCTAGTTATAAATTTATTACATTTCTTCATGATGTTCTAAAAGCCTTGATTTTCTCCTTTCCAGTACAGTGAAGTTTTGCAAAATGGATGCAATTAGCGATTGCTCTATGAGTGGTAATAAAAAAGGTAAGAGTAAAAGGACTTTTGTTTGGAGCTGGATACCTGCCATAGATGATTGTAAATCAATTTATAGAGATAAACATATATGTAGTTTCAGTTCATCTAGAACTGCATGCCAGTTTGTAATAAAACTTATACCAGCTCAAATTATGGACATTTACCCTTAAATTCCAACTTATTTCCTTGTTTCATTTTTAACTTTTAATTATTTTGCGTTTCGGTACGTGAGACCAAGAGAAGTGTCGGCTGCATTTGTGTTGCTGAATGCTGATGTTCTGCAGATTCGATGATCCTTGAAGAGCAATAGGGTTTTATGCAACCACTTTCTACTAGCTTTCTCGCTTACGAATAGACCATTAAATCGTATGACACATTGGAAATTCGATAGCTGCCACAATGGGGATAATAACATTCTGGATGTTTGAACTTTTTAGAATTTAACAATTTAGTGTTTTTTAATTTTTTTTTAATGATAATTAAGTATAAACCCGCATAAAATTGACAATAAAGTATATATAATTAGTTGTGAACGAAGTTTTTTTTTTCAATAATTTATTATTTCAAAACTAAAAATTTTTGTAGCCCCTAAACTTTTTTTTTAAAAGATAGAGCCTGTAAACTTAGAAGAGCCATAATAATAATAATAATAATAATAATAATAATAATAATAATAATTATTATTATTATTATTTTTAGTATTATTATTATTATTATTATTTTTAGTATTATTATTTAATAGTAATAATAACAGTAAAACAATAATATTTAAATTGTTAATCTCATTTGATAAATAAAAAGTTTATAAATGAGCTGTAAAATGTAAATTTATCTTAAAAAAAAATATTAATATAGTTAAATTTAATTTATATGAAATAATTAAAATTATATATATATATGTATCTTAGTGCCATTATTGTAATATAAATGATATTGTACTTTTATCCATATGGCAATAAAATATTTATTTATATAAAGTATTTGTTTATTTGAGTGTTCACCCTTTAACATTATGTTAAGTGAGTTTATTATCAAATGTTGATAATATGAGTGACCAATTCATTTAGTACATATGCTATAAAATGTTCATAATCATAGGATTAATAAATGGGTAGTATTAATCCATAGACTATCATCTTTGTCTATTTTCATTGATCGGTATGTGATATGGATAGTGGTAGGCAGTGAGTCTCATGCCACTTGATATGAGATATCAGAATAGACATGTGGATACTCATGTGATGGGTGGATCGAACAGTGACACAAGATAAGTGATTGCATGAAAATTCACTTTTGTCAACAATCACTATCTTGGACATAATGGTGCATATAGTCCTTTGACCCGAGGCGACACGGTCATCCACATATAGTTGGTTAGAGTTTCTTACCACTAACATGCATGTGCTAGCCACGTATGAGTATATGATGTGTGGTGGCTTTAGTCGGTTATATGTAAGGATGAGTGATTGGTCAAGATGGAATTCATTACCTGAAGTGAACTGGGATAAGATCTTATGCTATCTAAGTTGTTCCTGATGAATAAATACATGGCCAAGTCAAAATTGACTTATCCGAAAAGAGTTTCGGTGCTCAAAAGCATTTCTAGTAGAAGTCATGTTTTATTGAGAATTGAACTGAAGATGAGGTTACATGATTAAGGCAATTATAGTTTGACTAGACCATGACTCTAGTTGATGTCGCGATCTTGAAATGAAGAGACATTGAGTGCTCGATAATTATGTTTTATGGTTCTTATGAATCTATGGATAACATTCATTTTCAATTAGGTGCTCGTGACATCTATGCTAGGGGTCACTCACGACTTATGGAAACTAAATGTGATTAATTGGGATTTTCACATTTAGCTAGGAAAGTGTTTCCTATAATATTAAGAGTTTATATTATTTCTCATTGCCATTTGGACTTGAACCTAGTAAGTCACACATAAGAGTTGCACTGATAATGATAATTATTAATTAAAGTGTTTAATTAATTAAATTAATTGAATTGGTTTTCTGTATGTGTGGGGATCTAGCATATTCCGAAATCTATTTCAAAGGTTAGGACTATTAATGATTTTATTAAATATTAATTTGGACTTAATTTAATGTGATATTAAGTTTAAAAAGCAAATTAATATTTACCATTAATACTAGTTTGAATATGCGCCATGAGATGGGCCATATAAATATAGCTTAATGGATGATGCATGGGCTTGGATAATTATGTGTATTAGTGAGATTGGGTCTTATTTAAGTGTTAGATAAAGCCCATTAGTCTAATTAGTGGATGTTGTAGAGAGGAGATCATTTAAGAGCTAAATAAGCCTAATTAGTTAAGCCCACTTACTAAAGGAGGTGCCACCTAAGCATATGACATGGTGACCACCTAGACACATGTTTTCCATGCAATATGATTGCATAAAGGACACTATGGCAAGGTGTCCGCGATCAGGGGAGATCACGAGGATCAGTTTACGTTTTTAGCATTGGGGCATAAGCTAATGGTGACTATTTACTGGATTTCCATTTGTTATTGTTGTGGGAGGGTCTGCCTGATTAGGCCTTGTAGATTGGATTCGCCACTCGACTTGAATCGGGAAGAAGTGGGAAATTCACTTCCATAACCAGAGAATTCGAGTTCAGGGGGTAGGCGTTACTTATCCTGTTTCTTATTATACATGTTGCTTATTTATTCACTACTTCACCCTAGTTTCGGTTTTATGATGCATTTTACCACATAGAAGCATTGGTCAGTTTAAATAAAATACGGGATAATTGAATTGATGAGCATTCACCACATGATAGATAAGTAATCAATTAAGCAAGTAAACATGTAAGCAATTAAGCATGTAGCACACAAGCATGTAAAGAATAATCAAAATAAATAAGCAAGAAAATAAGTTAAATAAAAATGAAAAAAAAGATTAAGGATTACAACCAGAGAAGAAGCCTATTCTAATAAATACATCTAAAATAGAAATAAAAAGGGGAATTGAGATTAAGGATTATATTACCTTGGAAAAGCCTATTCCATTAATTACATTAAAATGGTAAAAAGGAAATATAATAGACCTTCTAATAAGCATGCAAAACAAAGGTTAGCTTTCACACACATGCAAGCACACATCACATGTAAGACAATTTAATATATTTCATTTATTCATAATTGGAGTCATAAATAAAAGAAATAATTAAACACATAAGCAAATAAGGATGCTAATGTATGCATGATGCAAGATTTTAGAAATTTGGGTACTTTAGTGTGAAGTCATCATCTTTATTATTAAAAATAAGATTTTTATGATGATGTAAATATGCAAGAATTAAAATGGAAAAGATGCAAATAAAATAATAAAAGTGATAAATATATTATTCCCACCATAAATATATTAACTTTATGATCGTAATAATAAATTTATCAGAGAAAAAAATAAAAAAAATAAGGATAATAAATATGCAATAAAAATAATAATAATGCAAGTGGAATAAGAAAAGGGGTGATTAAATATTATTTTCATTATAAAGATGTAGCCTTTATGATAAAAGTAATAAATTTATCAAGGAAATCAGCAAAAATGATAAAAATGTAATTAATATAATTAAAAAATAATAAAATACAAAATTAAAAATATTAAAATGGTAAGGATGTCATTTTCACCATAAAAATATCTACTTTATGATAAAAATTATAAAGATGATATTTTTACCATAAAAACATGAACTTTATGATAAAAATACCAAATTTATCGTAAAAAACATAAATATGGGAAAAATAGCAAGAATACTATAAAAATCATAAAAATGCAGAAATAAATATTCAAATAATTAATAATAACAGAAACAAGAATATTAAAATAATAAAAATGATATTTTTACCATAAGAACATGAACTTTATGATAAAAATACCAAATTTACCATGAAAAACATAAATGCAACAAAAATTACAAAAAGGCAATAAAATAATAAAAGGGCTGAAATAAATACATAAATAAAAAAATATGACAGTAATAAATATATAGGAATAATAAAAATGATATTTTTACTATAAAAATGTTAATTTTATGATAAAAATACCAAATTTACTATTAAAAGCATAAATGCAATAAAAATAATAAAAATATAGAAATACATACATAAATAAATAAATTTATCAAAAATAAATATATAAAGTAA
>CATIWM010689031.1:0-12887 GCA_949671775.1 Mallotus repandus
GATAAAAGTTGAACTTTCAATAAATTAGATTAAAAATTTATTTCAACAAAATATAAAATATATGAATTTAAGGATATATTTATGTCAATATTATTAATTTAGTGCTAATATTTTATATTTTAATATATTTATGTGTTCAAAATATTATTTTTATTTAACTTGAAAAATGTATAAAAAAACTCATAAGAGTTATGGGTTCAAGATGTTTCTTGTTTTATTACTTTTTGTATATGTTATTTTTTCAAGAAAAATTATTTTTAATGGTCAAATTAATTTTTATTTATAAAGTATAATATCCTATTAATACAATAAAATATTGATACTAATATTAAATTGATAATATAGGTCTAAATATAATTTTTTTTTCATAATATGCTTAAATTTTCTGCTTAAATGAAACAAATATTTTCATAACTGAAGATTATAGTTAAGTATTATAATTATTAAAATAGTAACCATATAAATAAAACTATTAAAGATTATGTTAATATAAAATTTTAAAACTCCTTATTTCAGATATTAATAATAATAGTATTAGTACTACATTTAAAACTCAATAGTAACGCACATATATATAACAAATTAATAAATGTCTATATGTATATAATTAAATGCCATATGAGCAATTGTTATTATATTAATGTTATCAAACATTTAGTGTAATTAGTTATTGACTATCAGTCACCAATTATTAGTTATCTGCTGCCAGCAATAACTATTAGCTATTAGCAACAACCTAGTTAAACAAGCGTTAATAATATAAACTATAGAGATTTGATTCTAGTGTGATAATACAAACTTCAAAGAGGAAATAGTTTTTCTTTTTTTGAAAGAGAAATAGTATAATTTTAAGAACTTATGTACTGATTAGTGTAATATGTCAAACCTCAGGGGTGATACATTAATTTTCCCGCCCTAGGTCGTTGCATGCTGCATACAGTCACTATTACTACAGGTCTTGTGCATCATTTTGCGATTGCTCTTAGGCATTAAACACCAACATTAGTTGCTGAGCCGCGGGTAAGTCAGTAGAATGGTAAAGGTTATATATACTTTGTAATATAAGAGTTCAGAATTATAAAAATCTGGGCATCTACTCAATTCAACAGGTTGAAGAACGAAACATAAGCAATAAAAAGCCAAGATGGTAACTGAAACTTATACCTAGTATTCCTGCTGGGAAGGTGGCAAACGCCATGTACCACACGTATGGAACAACCTAGTACAGTTGATTAAGAACAAAATAATGTAATTAATTAAGCTTTCCTAATTGAGAAATTAATCTATATAATGGAAATTATTTTCATTTACGGAATATATATGGAATGCACATGTTCATACCTTGTCAAGTGCCTTAACCATGGAATGAGGGTCGTTGATGTTATTGCCAAAAGCATCAAGTGCTTTCCCTAGTAAAAGATATCCTACAGGTTGAGCCAACCCATGCACCATTGAACCCAGTGTCCCTAATGCCATAAGTACCCAATCCGCTCCATCTGCATAACTTAAAAGCTTACGAAATGGCAAAACTTCATTCACCCTCTTCTTCTCCTCTTTTTTCTCCACATCAACATGGTTATTTTTATTACTACTGTTAGTACTCTTATTCTCTTCTACATCCATTATCAAATCTTGGGGAGGAGACGTTTGCACCATTTTTGGCCTGTCTCTATGAGTACAGTATCTGGTTTGATATAATAATCTATTGTAGAAGAAGATGCACTGTCACTTGTGCTAGCTACCTATTTCAGTTTGCTACATATAATCCTTGTGTACATTGGGAATAAAGAATACTGCGAGGAATATGCCTCTGCATGACATTGAAAGAGTGGCATCTGGCTCTTGGTAGCATCTACCTCACTTATAAGTTATAACTGGTCTTTGTTCATGCCGCAAGGGAATGACGTCTTCGCTCTAGAGGCCTGCTGCCTCACAAACAAACAATTGCTACATTCCACGTATAGGCAGTTCTGCTGCTGGCTATCTTGAGCCTACCATGGCAATTAATTATCCTCTTGTTTGGTTAAATTCTATCAATAAATTCATTTTATTTCTAAATAAAATTTATTTTCAAATGAATTTGAAATTCATTTAAACCAAACATACTTCATTAATAAGAATTAATTTAGTTTCAAACAATTTCATAAAATTAAAAAAATTAAAATTTTAAATAAATTTTACAAAATTTTCATTTAAACTAAACATATTTATTTAAATTTATCAATAAATTTCATAAAATTTTATAAAATTCATTTAAACCAAACAAATTCTAAGAAAAATTTTTCTTATAAAAATAAATATACCATGGCCAATCACCCGCCACTTTTAATGTAATTTTTTTTTTCATTTTCATGGTTTACAATTTATATGTTCTATTTAAAAATTTAAAATATAAATACAGTTGATTGATCGTAACAAATTATTATACGAAATCTTTTCAACTCATTGTACAATTAAAAGGCTATAGTTTCTTTCATGTATTTGATATTTTATTCAGATTATCAATTAATTATAAATTTGTTATATAGTGTTGGATTCTATTTGTCACAACGTGAGAGAGACAAGGGAGATGGCCATGGACAAATAGAAATTAATTGAATAGATTAATTGGTTATAGATTGATTCATAATTAGAGAAAGCTTTTATAGATGTAGGCTTTAGTTAGATTAAATATGAAAGTATAATAAGAATAAATAAAAGTAAAACCAATTTTCAAGCCCTTAAACTTATACTTTTTAATATATTGAGCCATTAAATTTTAATTATGTAGTATTGAGTTTTCGTATTTTTATATTTATATATATTAAGGAACTTTTAAAATTTTTTCATTTCTAAACTTTTGTTCACAAGTTAAATTTAGTGCATTTTAAGTTTTTTTTTGTCAATTTAGTCAAATTAAATACTTATTTAAAAGGTATTATATAATTTTTATTAAAAATAGTTCAACTAATTAAAAATTCATATTTTTATTCTTTTAATGCATTTAAAGTAAAAATTATATAATTTATTTCCAATTAATAAAAAACTTTAATTTATTTTTATGTTAAAGAATACTTTTAATAACAATTGAAAAAATTGAAAAGTATACTCCTTTTTTTTAAAGATTTATTTAAAACATCAAGTTAAAAAAAATTTAAATAATATTAAATTATTTTTTGTATTTTTGATATGTGCTATGCTTAAAAAATTAGTTAATGGTGAGGCAAATTTGATTTTTCAATCAGTTTTATATTTGTTGGTATTTCTTATTATGATTTATAATTATTGGTGTTGAAATGTTTTATTCAATATTTTAGGCAATTATACTTATTTTTTACGGACTCCCACCAATAAAAATAAAAAAATTCATATTCAATACTTAAGGATCGAGAGAAATGTATTAAACTCAAGATTTTCACTTTATAGAGTAAAATTCTACCATTATATTAGACCCTTTCTATTGAATTAGAATTTACTTATACTCTATTAACTTAATTAAGCATGTCAAATACAATAAAGTATATATAAATATATTTTCAAATTTTCATATTTATAGTAATTATTTTTGTTAAATTTTAGTATGTTTAAATTATATTTTATCAAATAATAATTATGAATAATAAAATAATAAAATTATTGATAATAAATAATTTACCTATTAATAATAAAATAATAAAATTCACTAATTTAAACTAAGAGATATTTTTACCTTTAAACTAATATTTTTAAATAAAAATAAAGTATTAATTTTAAATTCATTTAATTTATTAAATAATTATTTAATGAAAAAATACGATATATTTATAAGGTGTTATGTAATTATATTAAAATGATAAAAAAAAATATTAAATTTTGGTAATTTGATTTTTGTAATAAGTATTGGGACTAAATATTTAAAGTAAGTTCTTAGTGTGTGAAAAAATAAAAGTATGAGAGTCTAATATAATACAATTAAAATTTAAGAGTTTAATATAATAAAATTTAAAAATGTAAAGAATTGAAAGTGAATTTTGTCAAAAAAAAAAAAAGTCACCATAGTTGATGATTATCTAGAAAAATCAAAATGAATAAGACAATCTACGAAATGAAAATTAATTTTGAAGTATATAATTGACGATGTCAGCCTTATCCATTGGCATGCTTCTTAAAGTCACGTTCAAAGGAAAATTTTTGCAGGCATTATTTTTACGTTACCTATAACCTGTTGGGTGTGGACACATACAGCGGAATGCTCCATGATGGAATACGCAGTGAGGTATTAAAAAACGAAATATTACCCATGTATTACATCTAATAGTAGAATTTAAAACACATTATTTGCATGATATTAAGTTAATTTATAAAAATAAGATATGTGTCTTGTATTTTAAATTCTATTATTAGGTATATATACATCTAGTGTAGGTAAAAATCTACCTAAAAAATTTCAATAAAAATATTTGTAGCCGCTTGCAATGAGTCTTGAACCAGGACTGGTTCTCTTGAATCTCACATCGTTCAATTGTGGTTGTGTGTATAAGTATGTGTATATGCCTCATTGGGTCAGTAATTATCTGAATGTGTGTATGTGTAGTAAATTTTATGCTCTAAAAAAAGAAAATAACCCATATTTTGAGTCCTTATACTTTTATTTTTTCTTAATTTACTCCCTCCGTTTTTTTTTTATTCACATCAATCTCTCATACTTTTATTTTTGTGAATATTATGTCATTTTACTTTTATTTAGCAAAATTAACACCTTTAATAAATATAATTCTAAAATTTTCTTCAACTATATTATAATTTAATTACTTATATTTTATTTTTAATATATAGATTGTAAAAATATAATTAAATGCCAATACTCTTATGAAAATTAAATTTAAATTATATAATTGTAATTTATTAGTTAATAAAAATTTTATCTAATATTATAAAAATAAAAACTTAAGCAATATTTTACTAAAATTTGTTTCAAATTATTCTAAATAAATAATTTAATAGAAATTTTTGTTAGATATTAAATAAATTTAGTAGAATTTTGCTTAAGTTTTTATTTTAATAATATTAGGTACAATTTTTGTTAGCTAATAAATTACAATTATACAATTTATATTTAATTTTTATAAGAGTATTTGGCATTTAATAGTATTTTTATAATCTTTATATTTAAAATAAAATATAAATAATTAAATTATAACATAGTTGATGAAAATTTTCAAAAATATATTTGTTGAAGGGTTTAATAAAAGTATAAGGGTTTAATGTGAACAAAAATAAAAGTGCAAGAATTAAATCAATACAAATAAAAGTAGAAGGGGTAAATTAAGAAAAAAATAAAAATGTAAGGGGAAAATATGAGTTATTCCAAAAAAAAAAAGATAATGATACATGTAGCTACCATCGACATGAACAATACAGTTGATGGTAGCTACAATTACTTCCTTATCCCTTATATTTTTTTGAATTTTTATATATTTTTTTTGAAAATTTAATTTTTTTTAAAAAATTTTGAAATTTAAAACTTAAGTTGCACACAGGTAAACTCTGTCATATAAGAATTTAAACACTTAAAGTTTGTAAATTTTTTAAAAAATATTAAATAAAAAAATATTTTAGTAATTTATCGTGGGCCAACAACACAATATAGAGTCGCTGCCTGTGACATATATTTTTTTCCCAAAAAAACAGTGTAGAGAATTTTTTTTTTTTAGAATGTGTGTATAGAATTGTTAAAATATTATGATCGGTTTCAATTTAAAGAGTGAAAAAAGAGCGACTCCATGATAAGAAAAAGCAATTGCTATATGTGTAAAAATACATACAACTATACGTCCGTAATTTTAAGTAAAGACACTTCGCCTTTCTCAAATCCTCACATTCATCTTCTATTTTTCATCATTTTGTTTAAGATTCATATACAGTTGAAAAATCTCCTTCAACATTGCTGGCCTTTTTTTCTTAATTTTTTTTATTTTTAATTAGATTACACAGTAAGGAATGAACCTCCTTCTTACAACCAACTCACCATAAAAATGATAAATTTCACCAAATATTGAATGATGGAAAATGGGATGTGGACTTTTACCCTCAAAACAGTTTGATCATTCAAATTGATGCAAAAAAAATTTCGTTTATTTTTTAACTACGTGTGATGGAAATTTTTTTAAAATAACCACAAAATAGTAACATGTTTTTTCTAAAACTTAATTTGATAAAAAGGCTTACGATACTCTAGCATGATAATTGTGGTGATGTTGTAAACTATTTAAATTTTACAATAAATAAAATTATTAAAAATAATTTTTTTTTTTACATAATTACCAGATTTGTAAAAAAAAAGAAAGGAATATGTATATACTTTTCATTATTTTTGTATTATTATTTGTATAATATATTTTTATTTGTTATAATTTTATATTTAATAACACATATACCTATATCGATTATTTTTAATATAATTAATTTAATATTATGAATTATTCAATTTTTTTTTAAAATAGTATGAATTTATTATTTTTAATTATCAAAATAAAAAACTGAAATTCATTTGTTAGTTGTGCGTTTGAATTTATTTATAAGATTTCACATATAACTTCTTCTAAAATTATTTTTTTACCGTTATTATTAACATTTACGCATTAAAAGTTTATTAAGCGAAACTATTATAAAAAAATTTTATTTGAAATTGAAGAAAATTTTAAATTTTTCATTTTTATTTTATTTGAAAATTTTTTATATTAATTTTTGTATTTAGAATTTATAAATTATTAAAAGTAAACACCTTAGTAAAAGGAAAGTTAAAATTAACAATATTTTCAAGTTTAAAGTAAATTTTTAAATTTAAAATTCTTATATAAACTATTAATATTATGTTATATTAAAAGGACAAATTATTGTGAACAAAATAAAATAAAAAAAATAAAAAATAATTATATTAATCATATCCAATACATATTGGATATAGAAAAGTTAATACATCAGAGCATAAAAATTTCGACTTTTTCGTAATAATATATCAAACTAGCCCGATATATTTTTAAAATTATCATAAAGTATTACTAACAATATAGTTTTTAATTTTTCCATCAAAAAATATCAAAATATCATAATGATATATTTATAAATATACAATTAATGATACTATAAAAATTACCATGTTATAATAAAATAAAATACTATCTTAAAATGTATTAGAATGAATCATTTTATTTACTTAGAAATATCATATCAGATTATAGTATAATTGAGTGAAACCAACTCATGAGCTATTTTGAATCGACTTATAAAAAAATTGAAATTGATTCTATATTATCGAGTTGAACTCGAGCTCGAACTAGTTAAATGAGTTATTGAGTTGAGTTCAAACTGATAGTTGATTTAATAGATTTGCGAGCTTAATTGGACCTAATCAAATTTGTGCATTTTTATCATTTTACTAAAGTGAGTTGGGTTCAAAATTGGAGCTGAGTTTGAAATTTTTTTTTTTTTTTTTAGGAGAAAGAGAATATCATTACTAAGAAAATTTGAAGTGCATCTCATACAACATACAAATAACTACCAATAAAGGTAGAACAACTACCAATAATGGTAGAACCACTTAACCGTCCAAACAAGGACAACAGAGAACTCTAACATAACAAACTTGACAATACAAGATTTCTACCTAAGAGACGACCAAAATATAAATACACTTAAGAAATAGGTGAAGAAAACATAGAATTTTAGTATCCATATAGTTTCCATTCATGGAAATGAACCGGTCAGATGCTTGATTTCCGGATAGATCGGACCAGTGGCATTCAAGCTCACTTTGACAAATCTGGAAGTCCGGTGAAGAAAATTTTGTGTTTTGAAAAGATCAAACTGAAAATTCTTCAATTTGAATACAAATCTCCATCGTAAAAACTGAAAATATTTTCATCAGATTCATAGATATGAGAAACTATCAACTTATTTATAAAAGTGGGTTAAAAACCCATAAAAATTTGAGATTTGATCTCAAATCATATAGATCCACTAAGAATAACATATAAAACTAAAATTTTTGGGTGATTTGTGGCCAAAAATCACCCTAGAGCAGTGAAATATGGAAGAGCAATGGGAGGAAGAAGATGATGAATAGTGAAGAAGTGAGAGAGTCATGTTTGAATATGTCAAATTATATATTTAAATTTTTTAAAAAATATATTTCTATTTAACTCCAAAATATCATTTTTCTTTTCGAAAATATTGCGAATGGATATCTTTTATTAAAAAATATCATGATAAATTAATTTTGTTAACCAATTAAATCATGCTACATAATTAGCATTATCAGATTAATAAAAAGATCATATGATTTAAACTTTAATGAATTGTACAATAAAAGGTAATTTTCACATTTTAAATCGATAACGACTTGAATTAAATTCTTCACTTTATGATACTTTTGAAGAGAAATTACCACTTTAAAATGCTTTTAAAGAGAAATTGTCATTTAATTACTCTATCAGCATCTCATTTTTAATTTACAATCCTTTTACCTCTCCATCCCTGGAAAGTAGCAAATTCAATGCTAAACTGGAAACCAGAAAATGGACAAGTAGAAGTGCCATAACAGAAACAATAAGGCTATTGTCCCAGAAACAATAAGTAGAAGTACAAAAGATCCATTGAACAAACAGTAAGTGAATACATATATTCAGGAAGATATGCATTCACAAATCCTTTTGATATGCCTGGGATCAATTTAAGGCATGTTTAGCGGCTATAGTAATGGTTTTAGTTTTCCGAAACTTGTTATTCCTCCTCCAAGACAAACCAAATCTATCAACTGGATAAAAAAAAATTCTATGCACCATTTTTGGTTCGAGAAGTATGCATTTTACTCCTTTTATATATTGACAAAAAACATGCGAATGTAGATTTGATGATGTCTAGTACTGCATCCAGAACGAAAGTGAGAACACCTTAAGAAATAAACATGATCAAAAGCAATAGTGTAGTATATTTACATTTAGAGTTGGAAAATTTAAGAAAGGGATATATGACATTAGACCTGGAAATTAAACTATACAAAAACCAAGGAAAGATACATAATTTCTCTCCAAACCTCGATCTCTAGAGCCATTTTCCTGTCAAGTGCACCTGAAATTTTTATTCTTGTCATCTTATTTTCTTGTTATTGAAGTCAGTAGCATTGCCAACTTGGAAGAGGTAAAGGGCGCATGAAACTTGTATTCTTGGCCAGAAAATATATCCTAAAGATGCCAATCTAGACAGTGGCATCCATAGCCGGTGACACCAGAGCCTTGCAATTCATTTCTTCTTCTTCTTCTTCTTCCTCCTCTCCCTCAGCTTCCCACATAAAGTGTGCATACGATCCCATCACCATGCTAAACAACAAAAAATTATGTATTATGCACCCAAAAAAAAAAAAATCAATTTATTTTGTGTTTGATATATGAGAGGATATAAAAATGGTAGTGGTGTACCAATCATGAGGAGAGGCAGAAATTGCTTGATCAAAATAAGATTTGGCTCTGTCTCCATCTCTCTGTTTATCCCAAATCAACTTCCCATACAAAGACAGCACCTCTCCATCTCCAGGACTTGCTAATATAGCTCTCCCATAATACTCTTCTGCTCTCTCCATATCTCCCTCCACCTTCATCATCAACAACACACAAACATACACAGAAAACTTTAATTTTTATTTATTTAATTAATACACTTTAATTTAGTTAGGTTTTTTTTTCTAATATTTACCTCGTGCAAGAATTTTCCGTAGTTTCTCAAAAGCAAAGAATCACCAGGGTTTGACTTTAACTTTTCTCTATAATAATCACCTATCTTGCTTAAGTCACCGTTGTTGCTGCCATGATCTCTGCCATTTCCGCCTCCTGAATCCTTTCTTTTAACAATTCCATCACCTCCGCTGCTAAAACCTTGCTCCTCCAACGGAATACCACTGCCTTCCTCTAATATTCTTGCCGGAAAGGAGACAGAGTCAGCTCCAAAAATCTTGTTCTCAGTTTGGCATCTGATGATGTCAGTTTCTGACAAGGCACGTCGAATTTGGGTGTCTCTGCTGCTGCTGCGGTTGATCTCACAATGCAGCGACTTTTTTGGGGAATTCGCGGTGTTTTTCTCGCCGGGAAAGATGCTCGTAACTGAATCGCGACGGGATAGAGAATGTTTCGGTGAACCGCCGAAAGAGATCGGCGCGTGAATATTGATGGATCCGGTTCTTAAGAGAATAGCTTTCATGGCGGTACTGCAATTTCCCTTTTTCAGTTTCAGAGTTTTCAAGACTACATGTGAATGCATATAATCATATATAGGAGTTTGAAGACCGTTGGATGTTCTGACTGAGTTGACTTAGAGGTGAAGCAGATGAGAACGCGTGTATAAGTGCACGTGGGGAAGCTAAGGAGTAGGCACTAGCGTGGGGGTCGGCGATCGGGAACGCTCCCAGAGGAGTGAAACCCACGCGTCACACGAAAAGTGTGATGCGATGATGATATGGATATGCCAGGTGGAAAGTAATGGCACTAGTGGGCGCCCGTGGTATGGTTTAAATGCGGAGTGCTACCCTTATTTTCGCACCGGTCTTAAAAAAAAAACAATTATCTACGCTCGCAAGTTGCTAACTTATTATTTTTTTTCATAATTATTTCAAAAAATTAATTAAATTTATAAAAAATTTTAATTTTAAATTTTACTAACAGTAATATTTTATTTGTCGATTTCTGATAAAATCAACATTAAAATATTGAAGTGGACAAATAAGAGGATGAGAATATGATAAAATTATTTTTAATAATGAATCAGAGGTCATATGGATCATTGTCAAAATTTTGCTGTGTAAATGAAAAAATTTCACGTAGGATAACCTCTGGTTCATTATTAAAAATAATTTTGCCACATCGTCATTTTTTTATTTGTCCATGTTAGCATTTCAGTGTTATTTTCATCGAAAACCAATGAATAAATGTTTATCTTTATTAAAATTAAAAGTTATGAATTTTTGTATGCTCAGTTAATTTTTTATGACGATAGTGATAAAGGAGTAATAATTTAGGGACTGTGAGTATAAATAACCTAAAAAAAAAACTTGTAATATATTTGCACATGCACGACTGTTTGTTAATAAATTATTTACTTATATTTTATTAGTAAAAATTTAAATTATAGGATAAATATAAATAATAAAATTTACATGGAGGATTTATATAAATTAAAAAAATAGTATAATAAAATTTTTAGTATAAATAAATAATATAATAAATTTCTTCGTCATTTTAAATTTTTAAATTATATGTAATATATAAAAGATATAATAATATATCTTGGAAATTAAGTTTAAAAATTTTTAAAAGAAATTTTGAATGTGTTAATGTTCTAATTTATTGTATTGCAGAACATTGTTTGTAATTATATATACAATAGACATCAAAATTCATTTATGAGTAAATTTTAGAAATAAATATTAAAATTTACAATTTTACAAACATATTATGTCAAGATATTTATAAAAATAATACCAATTACATTAAATATTTAAATATAACAAAATAATGTCACTGAACAATAACCGTGCATATAAATGAGTTTATTTTTACTGTAAACATTCAAAGAGATAATCATTAGTATTTGTTTATCTCCTACGTAGCTGAATGAGTTATCTAGGAACAATAATGCAGCCTTTTTGAAAAATAGCAGCATAGTGGTAAGCAACATTTCTTCGGATTTTATCATAAAATGGGGTACAAAAGAAGCAAAAACATACCATGATTTACAAACTCAGAATTGTTGTTCATGCTACTGTTGTTGCTACTCAGATTTGCATTAGATACACTGATTGATGAGACCATAGTTATCAAAGGCGTGCCTGAGGCACAAGGCGCATGCCTTGGGGCCTCATCGCCTCTAAGGCGAAGGACTTCACAAAGGCATGTGCCTCAGGGCCTAGGGGCACGCCTCATCCAAGGCGATAGGCACAGAAAAGGTGGGCCTCATTGAATTTCTGCAGTAACGGTTTATTTTTAAGTTGGGCACTTGGATTAATAAAGATCTGTTAGACTGGGCTAACTAAATAAAGTTTTGTTAGTAAAAACTAAGGTTTTATAAGTGAAAAAAGAAGAATGGGACATCAGTAGCAAGCAGCAGCCCTTTTTTTTCATAAATCTTATGGGAAAAAAAATTGAAGAAGAAACAATTGAAGAACTTGGACAACACACAACAACTCTATCTCTCTCTCGGTTTCTTCTCCATTTAAGGTACACAACGCCTCCTGCCCTCCTCTTTTTTTTTTCTCCCTCACTTTACTTTCAAACTTTCTTTCATATTCTCATGCAATCAGCCCCCCCATGTAGAATTTTTTTGTTTCCATGTAGAAGAATTAATTTAATTTTTTTTCTTTTCTATTCTCATCTAATCATCTATTTTTTCTTTCTAGTTAGTAGTTATAACTCTTTTTTTTTCTTTTTTTTTCTTTCTCATGATCTCATGTATGACTATGATACTGAATTTTGTTTAATCTTTTTCTTAATGTAAATTAAATTAATTTCCTAAGTTTACTAGTTTGGAATTAGCTAGCTACGAGTATGTGGATGGTTTGTACAACTTTTATTTTTCTAATTTTTTTCTTCGCTTTATCTTTTTCTTTTAATTAGTATAATTTATAATATACCAAAAAAATTAAATTAATGAAGTCGGCTTTATCTTTCAATTAGTTCATCTATCAACCAATAATGAACTTAGAAACACATTTTTTGTATATATAAACAAATACAATAATTTATTTTAAGTAACATCATTTTTAGAATATACATTAAATTAATTAATGAAGAAGTAGATATTTAAATTAAATTAAATAAAGTCACGTATATTAGTATATGTTTGACAAAAGAAGAAGAAACATGTGTAAATATTTAATAAATTGA
>CATIWM010689075.1:0-36581 GCA_949671775.1 Mallotus repandus
TTAAGTTCTTTTAAAAATGCAATTAAGCTTTTGAAGTTTCAAACCTTAAATGACTTGGGTTATAAGAGCTTATTTGCAATGTCGAGGATCTCACCGAAAGAGATTAGGTTCTTCTCGCTTTGAAAATGGGTACTCCTAAGATCAAGGAGACGACTTATGCTAATAGCGTAGCATCTAGCGATTTAGTTCTTGGTGTCCTAGTGAACACAATGCCTCCAATATTGTATGGATTATCGATTATAGGAGCTGGGATGCACTTTCCTTTGCCTAAGCTTGTCACGTCTTTGTCAGACATAGCACTTGTAGACACTACTCATTTCAGTCTCTTGACTTTGTTTGGGGTTTTTCTTTCTTCAATTTTTCTATTAGTTGACTTATTTATTTATTTTGTAGGTGCAAATTTCTACTGCTCAGTTTTGGTATACTGCTACGACCAGCGTGCGGGAGTATTTTATAAAGTCCATTGGTGCACAAAATGTACATCCTCTTTTATTAGCTATTTATTGTACCTATTTTATGCAAATTCATATGCCTTTATGAATGCATGAATGTAATTTATGATTTTTATCTAATGCAAAGTCAGTACAATCTCGCTAGCTATGAGTGGGAGAGTGAACGTGTTAGGTAGTTGGAGTGGGAGCTGGCCACTTTTCGTATGGATTAGGATGATGAGGCACTTGGCCCAGGTGGAAAAGATGCCTGAGTGGATTCAACTTTTGCTTATGATGGCAATCATGGTTGATGTAGCTGTTTAGGAGGCTAGGTGTAGGCTTTTGGCTATGATTTCTTGATGTTGTATCATTTTCCTGAGATTAGAGACTCTGGGTATGTAACTTGGGCATCTGCCCTATATGTTGTACTTTTTGACATCTATTGTATCTGCCATGGCTTCATTAGCCTTTGACTAACTAACTTTCACACTTTCTGATGATAACAGTAACATTTGTACTTGTTATATGATCATGCTATCGGATGATGATTATCTTGTTTCATCTACCTCTTACATTTCATTTGTCCCTCTTTTGATTAGGGCATCTCCTTTCAGAGCATTTCGCACCTATTTGGGCTTATTTTTCTTTCCTCTTTTGCCTAGGACATCTCTTTTCAGAGATTTTCGCACCTACTTAGGGTTTTTCTTATGATGTCTGGCAATAACAATATGTAATCTGAGGAAGTTATTAAAAAATAAATAAGAACTACAAGTATATAATGAAAGGATGCAAATTCCACTTAGCATATCTGTTGGCTTCAGATGATAATGGTGCATTATATTTTCTCAAATGCACTTGTATAATTCGACAAGCATTTGCATATTTACTAAAAAATTTAAGAAGGGCACAAATAAATTTATACAAATTTTAGCTTGACAGTACCCATGTCCTTAGCTAGCCTTTTTTGGTTTTCTAACTAAGTATTTTCTCTCAGTTTCCCTAACTTTTGCTTAGGTTGCCCTTTCAGGCTTTTTTTGATTTTCCACTTAGTGAGGGTTACAATTTGATTTTTTTATGTATTTACTCTAGACATAATATTTTTTCAAGCGATCTGTATTGATTGGTTCATGAAATTCATTCCTTTCTAAATACATTAGCCTGACTGCTCCTCTTAATAAGGCAATTTTGAATAAATATGGGCCTTCCTAGTTTTTCTTGAACTTCCCTCTAGGGTATGGAACATTCTGTTTAGCTTGCTTTAGCACCCAGTCTCCTACTTTCACACTCTTATGCCTCACTTTCTTATTAAAGGCCCTTGCCAATCGAGCTTGATACAACTATGTGTGATATAGTTCTTTGAGTCTTTCACTGTCTAGGAGGGTGAGGTTGTTGTCTCTTTATTGAGCCCATTGTGTTCCAGGCAGTTTAGATTTAATTACTACTTGCAGCGATTTAATCTCCATCTCCACTAGGAGTACTATTTTAGATCTTTATACTAATGAAAAAGGAGTAGCCGTGGTTGAAGTTCTAATTGTTGTTCAGTATCCCCACAAAGCATATTATAGTCTATCTGCCCAATGTCAATAAGTCTTAGTAATTTTTTATAAGATCTTTTTGATGTTCTTATTTATAGCTTCAACTACCCCATTTGCATGCGGCTTGTAGGGTGAAGACTTATGGTGTTCCAATTTATAACTTTTTAGCAACTCTCTCACTTTGCCTTGGAAATGAATGCCATTGTTTGAGTTTATGTGATGGGGAATTTTGTATCAATAGAATAAGTTCTTCTTGATGAACTCTGTCACTTTTTTTGCCCCCAATTTTATGTACAATTCTACTTTGACCCATTTTTGTGAAATAGTTAACTGCCACTAGGATGAATTTGTGCCCGTTTGAGGCTGTTGGGTGGATCACCCCAATTATATCTAGTCCTTATACTGAGAAGGGACATGGAGAAGAGATGGGGTGTAGTTCTACTGGGGGAAGATGGCTGATGTCCCCGTGGACTTAGCATTTGTGGCATTTTCTTACGAACTTGATACAGGCTTCCATCATTGTTATCTAGAAGTTGTCTTATCAGCTTCTTAGCTAAGATTTCTTCACTCATATGTGGACCACAGACAGCCTCGTGCACTTCTTCCATTGCTCTTACAACTTATGTCTCAATCAAACATTGGAGTTGTACCCAATCTAAAGTTCTTCTATACAATACACCCTGGTGTGGTGTGAACTTCGATGCCAACTATTGGATAACTGCTTTGTCTTTCTCACTTGCCTTCTCAGGATAATTCCTCTCTATAAGGTATTTCTGGATATCGTAGAACCAGGGTTTCTCATATGCTTTCATTTCTACTATTTTAAGGCATTTATGACTAGGTTATTCTGATTAGAGTAGGTTTAAAGGCTTCATATATAGGAATTTTAATTGGCACTTCCTATATTGATGGGAAGCAAGTGCATCTACCATTTGATTATGGTTTTTAAGGAGATGGATGAACTTTCATTTTCACAAAGATAAGGTGAGCTATTACAGATGGCTCAGGTATAGCCTCAAATACTATTCTTTTAGTTCCCATTCTTCTGTTATTTGATTAATCACTAACATGGAATCCTTGAATATTTCAACTTTTGTCACTCCCAGAGCTATCCGAGCTTCCATCCCAAATGCACATGCTTTATATTCTGCTTCATTGTTCATAACCCTAGATGTTAGCTTTTTAACAATTGGCACCATTTCACCTTCTGGTGTTAGGAGTATGATCTTGACTTTTGAACTGAATTAATTAATTGCTCTGTCAAAGTACATATGCCATCCCTGCACCTCGATGGTTGAACTGAGGTCATCTGAAAAGTCCAGTTGAACTTCTTCTGAATCTAGAATCGGATTGAGGGTTAGGAACTCAGCGATTACTCTTCCTTTTATTGCCTTTTTAGTCATATATTGTACTTTAAATTCTATTAACAAATGAGCCACTTGGCGATTTTTCCCACTAGGGAGGGAGCTTTTTTGAAATGCTTCATCGAATCCATTTTGGATACAGCTTGAATTTTGTAGGATTGAAAGTAATGTTTAAGATTCTTCATTGGCCATACCATTGCAGGCATATATATTCGACCTGACTGTACCTTTCCTCATAAAGCAACATTTTCTTACTCGAGTAGTAGACTACATGCTCTATTTTCTCTTCTCTTGCTTGGGCTAGCATCGTACCAATTACATTCCCTTCAATTACTAGATACAAAGTTAATGGCATCCCTGATTTTTGTAGTTTTAGGACTAGTGGATTGGCTAAATAATTTCTAATTCTACTAAATGCTAATTGACATTGTTCATTCCATCTAACTGGCTAATCTTTTCTAAGTAGCTTGAAGATCGGTTCACAGATTGCTATCAATTTGATGATGAATATGCTTATAAACTGTAACTTCCCTAGAAACCCTCTGATCTCTTTCTTCATTTTTGGTACTAGTGTTCTCGGATAGCTTTCGCTTTATCCAGATCAACATCAATTCCATTCTGACTAACAACATACCCTAGCATTTTGTTGGAGGTGACCTCAAATACACATTTCTTTAAATTGAGCCTAAGACTGTACTTTTCAACCCTTTTGAGAAATTTCTCGAGAGTAGATAGGTGCCCTTCTCTGGTTTTTGACTTAACCATTATGTCATCTATATATACCTCCACTTCTTTATGTATCACATCATGGAACATAGCTATTGCCATTCTCTGATAAGTTGCGCCTGTATTTTTTAGGCCAAAAGGTATTACCCTGCAGTAGTAAGTACCCCATTTTGTTATGAAATTCATCTTTGACTTATCAGTGATAACCATCAAAATCTGATTATATCCAAGAATCCATCCATAAAGGAATACATTCCATAAGTGGCGACATTATTGATTAACACATCTATATGAGGCAAAGGGAACTCATCCTTCAGGCATGCTTTGTTTAGATCCTTGTTGTCTATAGATTTTGACCCTTCCATCTTTACTAACCATTCTTGATAATTCACCACCTCTAGGAACTTGGCTTTGATATGTTTCTCAATGTCTTCTTTTACTAGTTAGGCCTACTCTGGTCTAAGTCTTCTCAATTTTTGGTTTACTAGTTTCTACCCTTCTTTGGTGGGTATGTAGTGTTGAGCGATGTCTCAATCAATGTCGAACATGTCTTCGTATGTCTAAGCAAATACTTTTAAATATTTTATTAATATTTTTTCAATTTATCTCCTCTCTTCAAGGGTAATGTCTTTCAAAATATATAAAAAGCGTGGTTCATTTTCTATGCCAATATTAAATGGTTCAGTGCATATGGAATGAATGTCAAATATGCAAGTGTTTTTATCAATGTAATGGACACTACCATAAGAAAAGACATCAAACAAGTAAGAAAAATCTAACTTCATTGCATTAACTTTAGAGTTCATTACATCATCAGTTTTAAATAAAGAAAAAGTATAGAGATCATCTCTAGTAGTAGTGTTTTCAAATAAAATGTCATTGATGCTTGATTCAAGGATAATAGTGATCTCAACACAGTTGAGGGTCTCAGTCTTGGATTTTAATACCAGATTCTTCATTAGTTTGTTAATGTCAGCTTTAGTGATTGTGTTTGGCAGTGGCGGGTGCTTTCCCTTAGTAGAGTCAATAACATCTTTAAAGATTTCAAATCTAGGTTTCTCAATCTCTTCTTTCTCCCATTTCTTAGTCCTCCCCTGATAAACTTTAGTTAAGCCTTCAACAACAAAAATAATGGACTTCTTAGCCCCAATGTCCTTCTCAGGATCATATCCCAGACCGTGTTTGCTATTATGTCCATGAAAGTCTGGGAATTCTATAACTCCAATATATCTTCCACCCAATCTAGTTTCAAATAAGTATTACATTTTCTTCATAATCGTGGCAACCTTTGGGTTAACCCAATCTTCATGAATCATAGAGATCTAGAAGCCTGGCAGCACTACATTCAAGCAAGTGATTATATTGTTGGTTTCAGCTATAATAGTGACAACTTTGCCATTAAGTAGGAATTTGATTTTTTTGATGTACATTGGAAGGTCTGCCTCCTAGTGGGTAGAACCAGGGTCTTCCTAATAGTAGTGCAAAAGTTGGAGGAATGTTAAAGACGATGAACTCTATTACTGATTCAATATCTCCTATAGTGACTACTGCTTTTAAAGTCCCAATGAATGGCTTCTTAGAGTCATCATAAGCGCGAATGATCACATTAGAGACCTCTAGGTCTTCAACATTCATCCCAAATTTGTGCAGTAGCCTTGGAGGGCAAACATTGACGCATATCCATCATCCACCATAACACATGAGGTCTTCTAAGACTTGACTATTGCTTGAATGAATAGAGGATGGTTGTGGACCCTTCCTTTGAGACGTAGATCTTCACCTAAGAAGGCGATTGCATTAGGGGGAGCTTTTATCATAGAAGATACCATTTCACAAGGTGAGGCATGAGTGGCAATTTTTACATCATCAAGTGCCCTGACTAGAGTATCTCTATGCTTCTTAGAGGCCATAAACAAATCCCAAATACTGGCCTGTGCTTGAGTTTTCTTAAGCTGCTTGAGGACTATATTATCTTCTTCTTTGGCTGGAACTGTATCATTCTACATTTCCTTCCCCTTGGAGATATCCTTTTCCTTCTCAAAAGGCTGGTAAACCCTTCCATTGTGAGTGACATGGTTAACTGAGGGTTGAGGCTTCTTAGCTGTCTTCTTCTTACTGCTTAATTATGATGTCTCTTGACTAGCTGCTTCTGCATTATTATTTTTATTCCAAACAATGATTTCAGAGTTGTCATATCCTTAAACATCTGTGCTTTCCTTAGCTTCTTCATCGAAATCATATGATATGTCAACTCCTGCGACTTGCAAGCTTTGAGACTAGATAATTCTGATCATCCTATCTTCTTCATTAAATTCCTCTTCCCATCCTAAGGGCACTATATCCTTTGAATGGATATGAGCAATTTGAGGTGCACTATACATGACCTTGTAGTTGAATTTCCTAGATGGTTGTCCCAATAGATCCCATACTTTGAGTTTATTTTACTCAGCTTTGAGGCTTTTGTCTATCTTATATAAATAAGAATAGTTGATTACTTTACCATTCATTGGGAAGGCTATATCTTTGGTTCTCCTTTCCATCACTAAGTGAGAAGTGAATGCTCGAGGCAATGAAATGTACTCAAATGTAGAGTTGTCCTACTCATCTTCACTAGAGTCATAGCAATTGAGAACTAGGTTGAGGAGTTTAACTTTTGAGATTATCAAGAATTCTTTTTCTACTTTACTTTTCTATTCCTATAGGCTCTCTTGGATGGCTTTGATTGATTGTTCAGTAAAGGTTTCAGGTAGGCTGGATGAGATTGTGTTGATTGCTGGTGGAGTCATGGTTCGATAATTTGAAAGAGGGTTCGCTTTGACAATGGGTCATTTTTCAGGATCATCAATCTTTCCTGAATCAATGAGGTATTAGATTGCATTTTTTAGGGTTATACAAGTGTCAGTAGTATGACCAAAAATGATAAAATAGGTTCTGGTCAATTTATGGGGGTAAAGGATTTAGTAGTGGTTTTAGCTCTCGAGGCTGAAAGAGGCTCTTTTGTTAAAGCCTTTTGAAGACCTTAGATAGTGGGAGGTTGAAGTTTGAGAACTTTTTAGGCGGTTTGTTGATGACATTGACAAATGGTCGGCTGTAAGTGTCTGGTTGGATTCGATTTATCTTGGCAGTTGAAGTGAAAGTGTTTTGGTTTTGGGTATTAGGTTGAGTGTTTCGGTGGAAGGTGTTTCTGGCTTGTTGGGATTCCTCATCTTTAGTTCTTATTCCAATTTAGTGAAGGGCTCAAAAATTAGGGTAGTGGGCAAAGAGCATTTGTCTTCTCAAATAGGGCAATGAACCCTTGATTATCAGCTTTATTTGTTCATCTTTAGGAGGACAAGTCCTCATCTCGACTACTTTAGCTCGTCATCTTACAAAATAATCACAAAAATATTCACCAGGCTTCTGTTTTGTAGTTTTTAGATCTCTATAGGTTATGTCCAGCTGAGTGTTGTATTCATACTGCTTGATAAATTTTTAGGTTAGTAATAGCTAGTCACTCTTAATCTCATCCTCAAGGTCAAAGAACTAGGCTCTTGGTCCCTCTTCTAGTGATGTGAAAAAGAACTAGAAAATTTGTGAGTATGTCAGCTTAATAGTAGACATAAAGGTGGCATATTGCATTAAATGGACCCTCAAGTCTCTAATTCTATCAAACTTGGTGAAGTTTGGCAATTTGAAGTCATTGGAAAGCGGTTCATCTTTGAACAAAGCTAGATCAGTGAAGCTTTTAGATTCATGAGACCCCTTGTCTTTGAAGGTGAATTCCAACTGAGCTATCATGTTGGCTAATAGTTTGACCTCTATCGTCGATTCAGGTTTGGTCATATCAGTAATTTTAGCGGGTCTAGTTGTAGTATTTTGAAAGCACAATATTATTTATCATCGTCATCAACTTGCACAAGAGTATAGAGAACACCTTTTCCCCTTTTTTTCTATGGATGGACAAATGCGGAGGCTTCATTTAGTGAAGTAGTGACACGATTCCCCTCTTAGGAGTTTCTAGCTTGAGTGTCGGTGGCTTTAATATAGGGTTAGAGGATCTCAACTACATTGCCATCAGTGAGCAATTTCTGAATTCCCTCTCTTAGCCTATCCTTGAATTATTGACATGAAGTATCTTCTTAGTCACTCATATTGAGACTAATTTTCTGCACATTAGTGAGATAGAATAAATAAATAATAAATGATGTATGCATGGTGTGTGCTTGCAAAAGAAAAGGGTAAGCATGTATGCATGGTGTGCTCGTGCACAATCTTATTATAATAAATGTAGATGGTTGCAAGAAAATGTTATTAGTGCATGTTGTTTATATGTATATCGTGTATGCATGATTGAAGAAATAATCATTAGTGTTTCCTGCACAAGGAGCAAACCAATCATAAGCAAGCTCCCACTTCTAACCTTATCGCTCCACATGGTTATCCAGTCTCTTTCCATGGTAAGTTTTGACCCGATAGTCAATGAGGGACTACAGTTCCGCTCTCAGACTAGGTTGTTTTGATTTACAATGATTAGAATCATAATGTAAGCTAGGGAACAATATATAAATGCACTCGAGGTAATCATATAATGTTAATATGAAGACTAGTTGTTGGGTCACAAATGGCATCTATAGTCCATACGCACCCACGTGCACAGGGGCTATAGCCAAAAAATTCGTGTCCCCAAATCGATAGTTGATACATTTACTAAGTGACATTGAAGTATTGTTTGATAGTTTACAATTTGATTCTTTCAACACAAATGTCTACAATCTAGTCAAATTCCTGATCCATATATTTTATCTGATAAGGACAAATGGACAACGCTCCGTAGGTTCCATCATAGAAAGATATCACTATTCACTAGTTCTCATAGGCTATTCAAACTGAGGTGTATGATTCTTATCATTCCTTGCACATCGAGCTTGTACAAGGTAAACAAGGGCCATATAGTATGAGTGTGAATAGCCTATAAGAACGAATGTAATGACACCAATCGATGATGGAAACTAGAAGTACTTGTGAGTATCAGGTCAAATGAACAACATTAGGGCTAGCATGCATAGCTTGGCAAGATCTTAGTGGATATTTTTATTGGTTTTATTTTCATGGGCTAAGTCGAGGGTGTAAAGCTAAAGGCTCCTTCAGCGAGAATGCCCCCCCCCCCAATGACTAGGATTACGGACTCTGGTCAGTGAGTCTAGCATTCTTTTGATAACTCATGAGAGTTGAGGCTAAAGGTGACAAATATGAATCAGTCACCCCATGAATTAAGTGGAACCATGGTGGATCACTTTCCTTCATCATCAGCGGATAGGGACCAATAGTGTATATGTGAGGTGTTATGCAATGCAATAGCAAAGGGCTCCATGCAGTTGATTGTTAAAATAATGAGAAGTAGTCATTTTCAATTTGATCTTCCTAACCATAGATCCCCAATGGAGTCACCATTGTAAGCCACTTTAAAAATGGTTTTAGATTATTAGAACTTTTGGTTCTCTTTTGAATTGGGACATGGCAACTCTACTGAAAGGGACATCCATTCCATTATATTTATGGAGTCGCCACCTAATTTTTGGAAAATCAAGAAAAGAGGATAAGGGACAGCATCAGGTCACTCAACGAGTATTATCCCTAATAGAGATTTCAGGGTTTGGAAGATCGCATTTACTTTTTGACTACTTGTAATAAAACATTCAATGTATGGCTACCGCAATGCTCTAGTTTCGGTACGACAATTCGTATATGTACATTCACACAATACAACAAATAATATCCGAAAGTAAAGAATTATTTACAATTATTTACAAGGCTTTCCTAGTAAATACATTTGAAAGAGAAAAAGTAAGA
The DNA here is from genome assembly GCA_949671775.1 of Mallotus repandus. Classification (NCBI taxonomy): domain Eukaryota; kingdom Viridiplantae; phylum Streptophyta; class Magnoliopsida; order Malpighiales; family Euphorbiaceae; genus Mallotus; species Mallotus repandus. Next base: position 9,886 of record CATIWM010689075.1, read on the forward strand.
AATTGTAAATCTAGTTATAGTTCTAGAAAACACTTGCAAAATAGAGGTTAGCACAACTATATGTGATTCCATCTGTTCATTCAGTCGGATAGTAAATAGGCATAAAATATTTGATTATTGAATTACGAATGAGCAGACAAATGCACATGGTTAATGTTAATGCATGAATTATTATAAAATATTCCTAAATGATGAAAAAAGTAAGAAAAATGCATAGTTTCATCACCGAACCATGAAACAGAGGTTCTAGCTAAAAAATGTGAACTTTCATATTTATTGAATGCATTTTTATGCAAATATGAGAAAAATACTTATTTTCGTTTTGAGAAGTGGAAAGGTACAGTTCTAATGCAAATGTGCAATTTTGATTCAAAAATACAATTTTTATGTTGAAAATATGGAATTTATGTTAGAAATATGATTTTCATATTAGAAATGTGAAAACCATGCGAAATCATGATATTGATATTTACTAAATGCAAAATACACTCTTTTTGTGAAAAATGATGATTTTTCGCATAAAGTTATAGAAGTTATGTGAAAATGTTGATTGTGATGTAAAGAATGTGATTTTTATCAATAAAATGTAGAAATTACATGAAAATGATAAATTTTTATATTTTTGGAAATGAAAATGGAGATTTTATGCGAGAATGATAATATTTCAGTGATTTTTCACATTTTAGAGCCGAATAATGCAAAATGACAGCTTATTATGCACAGAATAAAGCATAGATTATTCAATTAGCATGCAAATTGCTAGTCTCACAACACAATCACAACAATTTCTCAACGACTGGCAGCAATAAATAAAATACAAGACAGTAAAATAAATGTGCGACAATGATTTTTTGGTCCTCAGATTTGACTGAGTTTGTTTTAAGTTTTTGAAGCTTTAGCTTCACAGGATTTTCAAGTTGTCCTTGTCAAAACCCTTTTGGAGGACCAACTTAGTGATTTGGTGACCAACTTCCCACTTTGGAGGCTCGGTTCAAGTTTTTAGACTTTAGCATGCTTCAGAGGTGATACAAATGAACATACATTTGTCATATTCGGGAAGATGTTTTCATCAACGGACCCTTTTAGAGATAGTCACAACTTGATGTATGACAATGTTACTATGCATTAATGAACACATAAGCATAAAATAAGGATGGTAATGACAACCTAAAAACTGCAATTCATAAAATAAAAAATATAAGAAAAGAACATAATCATCTAAAATGATTTGCTAAGACTTCCTTCATCATCTCCATTACCCTCATCATCTTCCTCCTCACAATCTTCACCTTAATTGTCACCCTCTAGTCATATATGTGGATGATATTTTATTAATTAGGAATGATGTTAGCATGTTTACAAACGTGAAACTATGTTATGTAAGACTTTCTCTATGAAAGACTTAGGGGAAGCCACCTATATTCTTTACATTCGAGTCTATAGAGATAGATCGAGAAGAATGATAGCTTTATCCCAAAGTCTTTACTTAGAAAAGGTGTTGAAAAGGATCAACATGCTTAATTCCAATAGAGGATTATTACCATTTAGGGATGATATCCATTTATCCAAGGGTATATCACCTAAAACACCCGAGGAGATGGAGCAAGTGGCCAAAGTTCCTTATGTTTTAGCTATAGAAAGCTTACCATACATTATGTTGTTGTACTAGGCCTGATATTTCCTATACTATTAATGTGACTAGCAGTTTTCAATCAAATCCAAATTTGGAACACTGGATAGTTGTTAAGGCAATCTTTAAATACTTAGGAAGGAATAAAGATTTGGTTTTAACTTATGGAGGAGGTGATTTACAAATAGATACTTTTATAGATTCTGATTTTTAAGCAGATGTGGATGATAGAAAGTCTACCTTTAGGTATGTTTTCATTTGTAATGGAGGTGCAGTGAGCTAGAAGAGTTCCAAGCAAAGTATCATTGCCGATTCCACTACAGAAGCCGAATATATATCTACATCAGATGCTACTAAAGAAGCTGTTCAGATTAAAAATTTCATTATTGAACTAGGAATTGTTCCTCCCATTGAGTCCCTAATTCCTCTCCATTACAACAATAATGGAGCCATTGCTTTGGCAAAGGGATTGAGGTCTCATTAAAAGTCCAAACACAGAAAAGTGTTTTCATATTATCAGGGAACTTATTAGAAAAGGTAGTATTATCATGTAATAGATAGCTTCAGCCAATAATGTCACTGATCCACTTACTAATGTAACTACAATTGGATCGACATTTTGAGAAGATGGATTTAATATACTATAGCAATTAGCTCTAATGCAAGTGGGAGATTGTTATTATAGATGGCATGCTCTAGAGGCAAATCACATATTTTGACATTGTAAATTATCCCAAATGGCAATAAAATAATATTCTATTATTAAAATGTTTATTTAATTAAATATTTATCAATTAGCATCTTATTAAATAAATTTATTATCAATAGTTGATAATATGAGATACAAATTTATTTAGTACATATGTTATAAAATGTTCATAGTCAAAAATTAATATTTGAGCAATATTAATTAGACTATCATCGCTGTCTATTTTCCTTGATTAGTATGTGATACTAATAATGGGAGGTAGTGTGTCTCTTGCTACTTGATGTGATACATCAGAATAGACATCTGGATACTCATATAATGGGTGGATCAAACAATGACATTAGATTTATGATCGCATGGGTGGATCAAATAATGATGTTAGATTTGTTATCGCATGGATATTCACTTATGGTCAATGATCACAATCTAGGTCATAATGGTGCATATAATCCTTTGATTTAATGTGACACAGTCATCCACATTTGAGTGGTTAGGGTTTATTACCACTTACATACTTTTGTTAATCACACATAGGTATATGACATGTGATGGCTTTAATCAGTTAAATGTAAGGATGAGTGTTTGGCCAAGATGGGATTTATTGCCCAGAGTGAACTAGGATAAAATCCTATGCTATCTAAGGTTTTTCTTGATGAACAAGTTCTATGCCAGGACAAACATGACACAGCTTGAAAGAGTTTTAATACTAGAAAAGTGTTTCTAGTATTTACTATGTTTTATCAAGAATTAGAACTTGAAATGAGGTCATATGATACAACTAATAGAGTTTGACCAAACCATGACTCTAGGTTGTATCGAGATCTTTTAATGAAGGAATTTTAGTGCACGGTAATTATGACCAAAGGGTTTGTGTGAATCAATAGATGCATTCATTTATAATTGGGTAGTTATGATATCGATGCTAAGGGTCACTAACAACTTATGAGAAATAAAAGTGTATAATTAGGATTTTCACATTTAGATTTGAAAGGAATTTTAAATAATATCAAGTGTTGATATTATTTTCTTATTACCAATTAGACATGAACCTAGTAAGCCACACTTAAAAGAGTTTTACCAAATCAACATCAATATTAATCTAATTATTGATTAAAGAGTTTAATCAATTAATTAAGATTAATGGAATTAGATTTATGTTTTAAGCAATGATTCTAGCATATTATGAAATCTAACTTAAGTAAGGGTTTAATTATTAATTTATACTTAATTAATATGAGATATTAATTGAAGTATTAAATTAACAATATATATATATATGTTGTTTCTATTTGGACTTGGATTAATAGCCCATGAACCTAATCTAGGCCTATGTTTTTTATGGATTGGGCTTGGCCAAGCGTTGGCCCAATTACCAAGCCCAAGTCCATAAAATGATGCAGTCAAATTTGGCAAATTTGGCACATTAAATCCTTAATGTGTAAATTTTTTACTTTGGCAAAATAAAGATTAGGTTATATTGATAAGTGTAAGGATGAATATATACATAATAAATGAGATGTATTCTCTGCATACTTCTTTGTACGCTAATGAGTTACACAAGTTATCATGAGGGTCATGTTTTCTCTATACATATAACCTAAGAAATTTTCTATGTAGAGAATGGTTAAACAAAAGAAAAAGAAACAACATCAATATAATATAAACCCTAAGTATTTTTGTAATAGATTAAGTTAGTGTAAGATTTGTGAGGGTCAATTGAGAGGACACTTACAACTAATCAAATCAAAGCAAGAAGGTGATTTAGTTGAGTTTTAGTGTTTTAAGCTAGAGGTCTTTCATTTACAAGGCTAGAGCATTTGATTTAAGTGTTAAACCTAAAGCTTCTAAAGCTTGTAGATCTTAACTATTGTGGTCTTCATCAAACTAAAAGTTTTTAAGTTTCCTAGGTTGATGATTATATATGTTTCTTTGCAATTTAGTTATGTGTAACATGCAAAATGGATCCTAGGGAATAAAATTTTTTATGTCATGAAGGGTTTTGTTAGTAAAATTTTTAAAATTTTACCCTACTTAGGCTTGTGCTCACCACACATATTTCTAATGTCTAAGTTACATAACTGATTCCATCAGTGTATATGTTGAGTATATTTTATACATATATGTTGATTCTTTGCAATAAAATTGTTAATGTCTATCAATATGTGCTTTAAGTATCTCTCAAAAAAATGTGCCATGAGTGTGGGGGATCACTCTTCAAAACCTAAAAATTTATAAGCACGTATTGAGGGGAGCAACATAAACACACTCCTACACATTTGAATTTTTATTTTACTCAAAATTGTTTATCAAAATAAAAAAGGGAGAGATTGTTAGTCATTTGCATGAGTAAAGCTCTATCTATGCTCATTTTGATTTTAATAACATAATTTTGAAGTGCTAATAAGTTTGCTTTAAGTGTTTATAATTTAGAATACCTGAAAGCCTTAAAGAAAGTTCGAAGCCAATAGTGCTCACAGTCTTCATCATGATCATGATCACACTCGTGACCAAGCTCACAATCTTAGATCGCGAGCATGACCAAGAGAGCCTTTTATATGAAAAGAGTCTAGTGGTCCTCACAATCTCCATCATAATCGGAACCAGACTGTGACCAAGATCATGATCACTTATCACGACCATGAGAAAAGCAGCCTTCAATTCACAAAAGGCCAGTGGTCCTTACGAGCATGATCACAACTGTGATCACACTCATGACTTGACTTAAGAACCAATGTCACAAGCACGAGCATCAACCATGATCATAGATAGAAGAATGCCAGTGGTGCTCATGGTCCCAATCACGATTGTGGCCATGATCATGTTCCACATGGCAATCAAGCAACAGTCACTTGATTGCTCCAACAACTAGTTTAATCAATGGTCACGACCGTGACATGACAATTTCCTGCAAAAGGCTGTTTTGACATTAAATGAAGGGATGGAAGTTTGGAGATAAAATTAATGCACACCAACAACTAGTTTTTGATCCTCAACTATAAAATTGAGTTCTAGAGGATCATTTAAAAAGTTATACACTTTGATTGTTGAAGAAAATTTATTGTTCAAACATTATATATATATATATATAGCACAATTTTTGGACCTTTTTATATATTTATAACAAATATTATAAAATTTGACAAATTTAATCCAATCTAACATATTATTTATAATTTTAGCATAATTGCTATTTAGTCATAAATTAAAAAATAAAACACATCAATAACATTTGAAGTGAATTAACTGAGCTCTATTATTATAATTATAATTCATATGGAAGTTTCAAATTAATTAAAGAAATAAATGAACATATAATTTTTGCAAATTAAACAAAATTTTCATTCCCATAATATTTTCTAAAACTTACTTAAATTAATATGTAACTATAGAAGAAAAAATATAAAAATTATAGAATACTTTATCTTAATTATCATCTGTATATATTTTTTTTAATTTGATCAAATTATAATTAATTGTACTAAAATTAAAAATAATATATTAAATTGAATTAGTTTTACTAAATTTTAAAATTTAATATAAATTTTAGAAAAGATGAAAAGGCTATAATGTTATATATATATATATATATATATATTAGAAGAAATATGAAGGGAGTGGCGGATAGTAGTTACTGACCAATATATTAAATTGGGCCAGCGATGTCTGGCGTAAGCAATCAGAACTGACATTGAGTGTAAAATATACTGTCTTAGCTCAGGGGGAGACTCGATCCGATTATTTCCTTATTCAGCTCAATTTTTGGCATTGCATGAGAAAAACATTCAATGAAAATAATAATAATAATAATAATAATAATTAAAAAAAAACCACCAATATATACATAATCCATGCACCTTTCGATTATAGAATTTTTTTTTGCATTATAAGCAATGTCACGTCATCCCCAATTTAAAATATAAATTTGATGTTTGTTTTTGTATCTAATTGATGTATTTATAGTAATTTGAGCTTCAACACTCATAACATTAATTTCACATTAAAATGATATTTTTTGTATATTTTTTTTTCAAAATTTAATAATTTAAAATACACACATCACAGTTACACCACATGCTATCTAGCAAATTACATCTATACTTTTTATTTTTTATATATTCATCCAATTTAAATATTTAAATATTTGTTTATAAATATTATATTTATTTTAATCAAAATGTAGTTTAATAATGAATTGTCTTAATTCAAAATTTATATAATTTTAACTAAAATTAATATAAATAATTATATAAATTTTAAAATTTTAAATAATAATACATGAAGCTAATTTTATATTTTATTAATTAAAAAATAAATAAAATAAGTATCATGTAAAAGTATAGGACTATTATGTAATTATAAATGAAATAAAATAATATCAATTAAAATCGGTCTAAAATATATAAAAGTATAGGATTATTATGTAATTTTAAAAAATAGTATTTGGTGTAATTCGCTAAGGTATTGTTTACCAAAGTAAATTTGCTGCCCCATATTCTAGCGTTCAGTTGGAGGAAATTTGCACTAAATTTAACACCAAAACAGCAAATTTGCTGTTTGGTTCGAGATGACATAATCTAGTCATTGGACAGTAAGCTAACTTGGATGTAATATCAAATCAATTGTGCATAATATGTAAAATTAGGAGCATAAGTTCTCACCATTATATAAAGAATATAAATGAAGATGCTTACTACCTAGTGACAATTGCTTGAGAATATTTTCGATACGCCTACGCATTCATATGGTTAATTTAATAGTATTTTTCTATTTAGCATTTTAAGATATATATGAAACTTAATGCTTTTGTATATGACGTATTGTAATTTAGGAAAAAAATATATAAATAGTTGTCCCAATTTTTTATTTTTTTTGCTATTTTAATGTTTAAATTAAAATTTTAATAATTAAGTTTGTGAAATCACAAATATTTTTTAAAAATAGATTTTACAGGTTAAGATATTATTATTTCTTATTTTAAATAATATATTGATTTAAATACTCTTCTTTTACATTATATTTAATTTTTTTATTTTTTTTATTTAAAAACTATTTTTTATATATTATATTAAATTTAAAATAAAAAATATTATTAAATTAAAATAAAAGAATAGTAAAAGAATTATTATTACTAAAAATAAAAATAAAAATAAAAATATGTTTAATTTATTTTAAAATGCAGTTAAATAAATAAAAAGTGAAATGTGCGTGACTTAACTAAAATTAAATAATTAAGAAAATAAAATTTAAATTATTATACTAAAAAACTAGAAAATAAAATAATTGATTTTAAGTTTTGTTTAGTGAGTGAAATAATATCTTAAAAAATGAAATGAAAAATAAATTAAAATTAAACCATTATATTTAGTAAAATAAAAATTAAGCTTTTTTAAGTTTAGTTCGATAAATAAAAAATAATATAATTAGAGTAAATAAAAAATGAAATATAATGTAAAAGGAATGCACTTAAATCAATAAAAATTTTAACATCTGCCGCATAATCTCTTGAACCTTTGAAACTTAGTAAATGCCTTAGAATTTTTTGCAGATTTACACACTTGATTGTTAAAAGAAAAATAGTTTAAACATTAAAATAATAAAAATAAAAAAATTTAGACATTATTTATACAATATTCACTATTATTAATGATGACATAGTTATACTATTGGCGTTTGAATTTTTCAATTTTGATAATTTAGTATTCTAAGTTAGTGTGTTCAACACATTACTTTCAAATTGTCGGTTAGGCATTATTATTATACTCATATTAATACTCGAATTTAATATCGATTCATAAGAAAATATTTTTGATTCAATTAAAAATTCAAATAAATAAATAAAATTAAAATGATCAACAAAAATTTACATGGTCTATGAGTCACATTTACTTGTAAATTGTATTTTAGATTATTGTTAAGTGTTTTTTAAATTATTAAATAATATTATATCATTTTATAATAAAAGAAAAATATACATTTATGTTATAATATAAAATTTGATATTTAAATTGTATCATTTTAGGATAATTGAAAAAATACTAGTTAATTTGCTAGTTAAAAATAAATTGCTAAATGTACCAAATTGTAATTTACTTATACATGCACACACCCAGTTATTCAATTACTAACATTAAATAATGTCTTTCTAAAAAATTAAAAAATGTTTTGGACACTAATCATGTAATTATCCAATAATTAATTACACAAATGGGTTACTATACATATATTTTAATTTTAGGAGCTTAAGTTTGACCATCATGCCAAGTGTTTATTGCTATTTTCAGCAATTGTTTTGAACAAACATGAAATTTTTATTTATTAGAAAGTACATTTGACTATTTCTAAATAATTATATTGTTCGATCAATGGCAAATGCACCAATCGTTGGCAAATACTATAAAAGTAAAAGATCATTCCCATAACAATTTTTTGTAATCATTAGATCCTAATTTGCCTATTATTTCCTAGTCTACTAACTAAACTAAATCTTATACTTTTTTAAGAAAAATATTTATTAATTAGCAATATCCAAAGCCGTTACATTAACAATCATGAATGAAGGATCAAGTATTAGCCTTCAACCAACCTTCCCTTGGATTTTCCCATCGAAGTGCAACCTCCCCTTAGATTACATGCTCATTAGGATTTGCAATGCTCTCTAATTTTACCGTCTGCCATTGAGTTATCAAATTCCCAGCAAGATTTAACATAGAACGACGTGTAACTCTTGTCATTCCAAACTGCTTCATTTCTATGGCACCACAAACTCCAACAAATCGATATTAATCACTCACACTCCTCCGATGAATATCTGTTGAAGGTATAATTTTAACACCCTTGGAGACTTTCATCACTGTCCCATCCTAGATAAATACTTATTCTATGCCAACATTCTCTAGCAAACTGGCAAAAATTAAATACATGCAGGGTGGCTTCCTCCTCCATATGGCATACAAAACAACAATTAGAGACATCAACCTTTCTCTCAATCAGCTAATCCATCATAGGAAGACAATTTACCAAAGCTCTTCACACAATAATTTTTCTTTATCTAGAACTTTTAACTTCCATAACTTTGACCAAACTACTATTTGATCACCCCTATCAACAAACTAAAGGGAGCTATAATAACTTTTAACTGAGAACACTCCTTTCTTACCTTTTATCGAATACCAATTGTCCTCCATATTTCTACGAATCAATGGAATTTTTAGAATAAGTGCACTTTCCCTAACCTTGAACATATCCTTCACCAAATCATGATCCCTTTAATGACCTCAAACATCAGATTATGTACTATAATTTTGTCCAACTCTGGACCTTTAGAAGTTGCTACATAGCCATTTCTCTCATTTAGGAGCCAGGAACAATTCCACACTTCTGTATTACAATCATCACCAACTCAAATTTTGTTGCCTTCCTTTTAGATACTCTATGTGGCCATCTAACTTCTCCATACATAACTTGGGTTATAGCCCAATTTTGCGTTAAGGAATGAACTCTTCAAGAAATATTTGGCTTTATAAATCATTGATACTAGGGTACTCAAATTCTTAACAAACTTCTATGCCTATTTACTAAGCATAGCAACGTGAAAGTCATATAGGCATCTGGAACCCAACCTTCCAACTAACTTTAGCTTGCATAAAAGTTCCCATCTCATCTAGTTTATGCTTATATAATTGCTTTGATTTGATTTCCACCAAAAAGATTTTATCATTTTTCACAAATCTAAACATAAATATAGAGGGAGAAGAAAAACATTCATAGCATATGTAGGAATGGTTTGAGCAACTGATTTCAAAAGGATTTCTTTACCGACTCTCGAGAGATTCTTCCTTTTTCGATTCTGAATTCAAGGAATTACATAACAATGCATAATTCAAAGATATTGGACTGTTAGACAGTAGGTTAGACATGGCTATGTGTATTTAGATGCACAGCTGTGCCTGAAACTATTCATTTCATAAGGATGGCTTCGACACGACTGTGTGCGAATTCAGGCAAAGATGTGTGCAATCAGTTGATTTTAAAGGAATGATTATTTTAGGTATTTTGGGTGGAACAATAAAAATAGAATACTTTGCCTTTTTTTCGAAATAAAAAGGAATCAAAAAAGGGTTTTCTTTTACTATTGGTCATGATCTTAATTATTATAATATAATGAATATGTTTGAATCTCTTGTTCTTCTTTCTTCTTCTTCCCAATCACCATGAGTAACTAAATTATTTAGTTAAGGTTTTTAAACTCGGCTCAACATGAACTTAATTGGTTTAAAATCTTAGTCAAACAATTCTTATTCTATAATTGTTATTGAACCTAATGCTTTCTTCGGACTGATCACCTATTGAATTAATTTGGATAATAGAGTTAGATTGAGAGATTAATTTTATTGAGATTAAAATAAAAACTATTAATTAATTGAATTAGTTTAGAGATAATTTAGTTGTTAATATTCCCTTAAAGCTTGCTTCAAGATTGAGAATGATTAATTACCTAAGTAAGTGAGAGCTAAATAATTGGATAATTGTCATAATCAATTAATAGTGGAAGTGCTTGAGAGACTTTCATAATCTAAAAGATGCTTGAAAATGAAATGGAATTAATAATTGAGAAGGAAATTGACATGATCCTTAAATAGTTTGAGCCAAGGATAAAAATCCTGACAATTAATCTATATAGTGAATTCAAGTGTAGTTAGTTAGTTTACTTCAATTTTAAATTTCATTTCCAAAGTCAAAAACATTTGACCTTCTAAACAAGTGAATACTAAAAGTAATTCAACTTCAATTTTTACTTTCATTTCCACTGTTAAAAATAATTGACCATCTAAACAAGTGAATACTAAAAGAAATTCAATAGTTAATTCTTAACCCCTGTGGGATCAATATTATTTTACTACTTGGACGACTTCAAACACTTGCAGATTAGGATAGCACCAATCTAGTCTTCAATCTTAGGGAAATCATAAGTTGGATCGATAGTCAAGTATTTAATCATGGATTAAAGAAGTTTCAGAATCTCTTTATAACTAACTATTACCAATTTTTGAGGTTGGTTGGATGGAGTTTCTTGACCACCACTCTTTGTATGGCTTGAGATCAATTTAGAATAGTTCCTTGCGTGATTGACCAACCACTAATCTCTTAATTGTTATATTTTGCATCTTTAAGGGATAACTACCCTCAGGCACATTGATGGGTTAAAAAATAGCTTTTGAAAAAAGGTTGTTAAAAATGTTAGTAATAAATAACTCGAGAAATTTAAATTAAAAGTATAATTACTATTAAATCCAAATAAGGATGAAGGAAGGATGAATCGACTAAGGTCTGTGAATTAATTTCTTAGGTCACAAAGGAATTTGTCAAGCCATTTCATTTTGTTCCTTAGTTTTATAGAGGTAAAGATTTACAAGCACTACAAAAAGGAGCAAAAAGAAGCAAAGGAGTCCGATTAATATTTTTACTTGAGCAAATAACTAGATTAGTCACTTTTAGGAATTTTATGCATAAGTAAAGATAATTGGCATAACTGCCAACTTGGTGTTCCTACATTAATCTAGCTTGACCTATTTCATTTTTCATTTCATTCCATTCTAATCTAGATAATTATTCCTATAAAGAATAAGAAACTTGATTACATATCCACTATTGGTTAATCATGTCATATATTAAAATATCGAACATCTCTTGAGATGATATACAAAAATATTTTTCATAAAATTCATTCCAAAAGTTTACATATAGATCGGTCTTATAAAGATTAATAGGTAAAAGAGAGTATCTCATCGAATTAGTTAAGTAAAAACTTGTAACAACCTTTTGAATAAGATTGATTGGTTTAAAATTATTCAATTATGGAAGGGCAAGTTGTAAGAGTAAATGGTTGGGCATGGTAAGGATTGATAAAGATCGAATTGCTTGGAAACCATATGAGAATTGTAATTTTTAACTCCACATTTATTATTCTTAGGTCAAGGTTAATGCTAAAATGTAAGTATTTGGGTACTATGACATAAGTCTAGGTTGATGTTAATATGTAATCAGAATGGGATTCATTGGCAAAGTCATCAAAAACCTATGAGGGACTCATTGGAGGTCTCATAAAAGAGTGGAACATGTTCATTGGTATTATTAAAAAAAAAGTGGAAGAAGTCATGGAAGGTATCAAGCTTACATTGAAATTGTAAAACCTAGGGTGTATAGCATGACAAAGATTAGTAGTCAAGCTTAAGAAGAAATTTTGATATTTTTTAAAAGTGAGCAAGTACCTGTGGAGACCCTCGATTTGGTCAGCCCACAACAAAAGTCCAGTGATGAGATAGAACGAATATTGAATGAAAGAGAGACCCAAAACCTTCTTTAGAAATGGACTCGAAAGCCCAAAACCCTAGAATTAAGCCTAAAACACCTAACTAAGGCCCAAAGCTTCAAATCCAAGCCCAAAGCCCACTCTGGCCCAAATATAGTAGTTGTCAGGGCCAAAGAGTCAACTGCCTCATCAATGAGGCGATTGCCTCTTTGCAAAGAGGCAACCGCCTCTTTGCAAAGAGGCAACCGCCTCTTCATAATTGACTTGTGTAGAGATAAATAAGCATTTGACAGCATTACACATGGGGGGACCCACTATATCACTAATCTGAAGATTTGTGCGTAAAAACAAGACTTTTGGGGTAGGAAAAGGCAAGAAAAGCTAGGAAAATTGAGGGAAATGATACTTTTTTTGTCTTAGGCTTGATTTTTTGGGGAATTGAAAAAGCAAGGCGTTAGAGACTTAAGTAGATGGGTTTTGGTTGAAAAAGAGGAGGTTAGCCATTATTCTAAAGAAGAAAAAAAGAAAAAATGTTCTGGAGAGAAAACCATAGGAGAACAAGAGAAGAAAATAAGGAAAGAGAGAAAGAGATAGAGATTTAAGCTTAAGAAGAAAATTTCTTGAGAAGAGAGAGGGAAGCTTCTACACTTAACACATCTAAACCAAGCAAACTAAGCTTTGATGGCTTAATTAGGAGCTTTAAACTTGTTTAAATCAATAAGAACTTTCATTTTCAAGCTTTGAGTTATTGATTTTGAGTAAAAAATTCATTTATTAGTTTTTTACTTGTTTTTGTGTTTATTATTTATTTGACGTTATATTCATGATATGATCATGTGAATTATTGAGTACTAGTTGTAAATCTTTGTTTATTTCTGTCAATCTTCATTTATTTGCATTTACTTTGAATTTACTTAAAATTTAAGGAACTGCAAGTTTGTTGTTAGCTGTCAAAGAGGCGACTGCCTCATCGATGAGGCGACTGCTTATTTGCAAAGAGGTGATGCCTCTTTGAAGAGGCGATGCCTCTTCAACAGAGCCACATCTGATTTAGCTTTGATATACGATGATTATTTTGCATAGTTTGCATTTTTAAGTATTTATCTTTTACATATCTTGATTTTACATACGATTATCATGATATTAGGTTTAATTAGGTATTGATTTATGTTCAGATGAATATTTATATCTATTTTGTACAAATTTAATGTGTTTTCTTTTGTAGGTGATAAATGTTGTTTTGTGAGAAAGAACTAACTCTTACTTATTGCAGGGATTTTATGGTGATTTTTAATCACTGAATATTTACTCCCTTAATTAGTTCTTAAGAGGATTTCTTGATAATTTAATTCATGATTTATTATTGGTTTACTTTTGGTTTATTTTTGGTTTATTTGTAGTTTATTTTACATTTACTTGAAGTAAAATGTTGTAATCCCTAATCCATTCCCCATTTATTTGATATGTATTTATGTAATTTATTACTTGATTGAATGTTCGGGTTATAAACATGAAATAGGACTAATGTGCAAAGAGGGATCAAAATGTAAATTTGGAAATGTTTGCAATCCACGTGATAATAAGGAAATATTTTAATAATCAAAAGGTAATAAAATACAAAACACAAACGGAGGCCAACCGCAAGGTTAGATGGGCATTCCAAAAGCCTATACCCAGTTTCTGAACTCGATCTTTGTTGACAGCTTCTGGGCACCTCCGTGGAATCCAGTTGTTGTATAGTGTGTCCTAGCTTTTATCCTAGTGGCGACTCTATCTCCATTTTGGGCCATAAGCCCATTTTGTATTTCCTAACAGGCCTTGAGACCGCATAGTGTCATGGTCACCAAACACTTGGGCGTGCGCCAGACCCCACCGCCTACAGTATATATAGTTGTAAAATCTAAAAAGGACCTCCACAAGATTTGAATTTATATCGATCTTTAGATGGAGCAACATTATGCATACCTCCATAAAGGTGGCTTAAAACAAAGGGCCATCGGGTAAGTTATTGTCCATCGACCAGAGCAATATCAAGAGGAAGATGGTCTTAAATAACTTATATTGAGATAGGGCAGGTTATAAACTTGCGTAACCGATAAAAGAGGAAGGCAACATGTTTGGTTTTGTTTGGCTCTATTGTAGGTTTCATATTTATTGAAATAGAAGTGGAGTAGGTAATATTGTCCATTTTGAAGGAGATATTGAAATTCTTAACATTAGCCTAAAGGAGAGGACTTACTTCACCTTCAAAGGAAGAGAGACCGAACATCATAGCAATGTCAAAGAGTGTGTTGGTCATTTAGCTATCCTTAAACATGAAAAATTTGATAGAACAAGAATAGAACAAAGAAAGAGTATATATGATTTTTGTTAATTGAAATCCTAGTCTTTGAATATTGGATAAGATCAAATATGCCAATTTCTTTCCAATATGGATGAAGAATTTCTCTAGTCAGGCTAACCAAACTAAAAAGTCATTTGAAGGGTTCAACCATGTCCTAATGGATATGTTCTTTGTCCAAAGGGACATTTCATTTGATTGAATAAATCTATGAGGGTCTTTAAGTAAAGTGGGAATCAATTTAGTGATCCATCCACCTTCATCGGTCATATGGGATCTAAAGTATAGCTAAGGGGAGAGTTAGAGGATTTAATTAACGCCTTAGGGTTAACAATTTCAATGTCCATTATCTTTTTAACTCTCTCTAAAAAACAAGTGGATTAGTTTGCTCATTAATCATTAAGGATTTTGATCTCTTTGTCTTGCTCATAATTTTGGTGAGGTTTGATATAAGAATTAATAAAATTTGAAAGGTAAGCTAGAGACCAAATTAATCAAATGCAAGTGGGTGATTAGGAAAGAAACTTACCTTTAGGATTGAAGTTTATATTATTGAAAAAAGGTACTACCTTTGATCTAGAATTGCACCGGTTAGAGAGAAGAGCTCTCAGATAGAGTGAGAAAGTAGTTTTTTATCAAAGATAAAAAAAAATAGGAAGGAGCATGTGCTTTTTATAGTGGTTAAAGGAAGGCAGTCACCTTTTAGTTGAATAACCAAGATGTCCTTGAATGGGTACTAAAAATTCAAACACTTTTTTTTCATTTTGAATTGAACATGAAGAATTTTGGCCATAATTTTAGGCATATTTTTCCTCTTTAATGGGTTTCCAAGTCAGATTATCAGGGCAATATTTACATCAGCCCAAATATTTTTTTTTGTTATATTAATAAAGTTTTAGATGCTAGCATGTTATTGGGCTAAAAGCCCATTAATTAATTTAGGCCTAATTAGTTTGAGTCTTTGATTAGGATTAGTCTTATTAGTATTTTATTTGTGTTATGATTCTTAAGAATGTTTCTATATAGATGTTGTAGTTTTCAAAATAATAAATAATCATATTTTAGTGACAAAATGCAAACTATTTTTCTTTGCAACTTTGCAAATTTTATTCACTTTGCTCTTAATCAATCCTAGTGATCAAGCTTCACAATGGAGTAAATATGCATCCTATTAAATTCATTTTTAATAGGTTAAAAGGGGTAGAATCTATTTTTATTCATGTTACCGCTCTTAACTGATAACAAAACACCAACTCTTGGTTTCTTTACTTTTGTCACTATTGTGACCAGCTCACAGAACCTACCATAAATAATCTAAAGATTTGTACTAAAGTTTATTTGGTAAATAGTACTAAGCATAAAAAGAAATCTAATTCACTAGAAACATGATAATAACTAGTAGAAAATTATAAAAGAATTCATCATACATGAACAAAGAGAAAGGAAAAAGAAAATTTCATAAATAAATTTTGCTAAGACTTTGAAAGCTCATTCTCCTTCTCCGCTGCTTGAATTAGCATGAATCTATGGTTTTCTCTTGACATAGTCACCTTCTTAAATTAAAGATGTAATTATTTGTTTTCTATTATTTCATGCATGGCACTAGCTTTTATAAAAAAAAAATCCTACAAACTTCTTTAACTCAATAAAAATACCTATGAACTCAAATTCAAACAAATTAGAGGCTATAATTACATAGATTCATGCAAAATCAACATATAAAACTTAAGAAAATAGGGTTAAAATATCAAACGATTATCAAATTCTCCCATTAATTCTTTACTTGCCTTCAAGCAAACATCAATTAAATAATTAAGTTGAAAATCTCCCTTAAATACATATAATTCAAATTTTGAATACTAATGATTAATAATAATAACATATAATTCAAATTTTAAATACTAATGATTAATACTAATAATAAAATATTTGCATAATGCTAGAACAATAAGTTAAAACTTATATTAATATTCGCTCAACCTTGAAACTTAGAAAAAGTTTTTCTCTTTTTAAAAGTGTATACACTTTCCTCTAATTCCTTTTTTTGGAACTCTTAATAAAAGATCAAGAAATTACCAACTCCAATGATATAGAATTTAAATACGAATTCCACATACTCACTTTTTTTTTTCAATTAAAGGTAAACTATATTAAGCTGATAAAATAGATACATCTTAATTTATTAACTTTGCTAGAGCCTTAGGCATGATGCTCCATAAGTCACCATTACAAAATAGAGCAGCATTCTTTGACATCCAGTCAGCCACTCTGTTGTTTTTTCTATTAACATAAGAAAACAAGATTTTTATGCCCACTAGCTATTTAGTAGTACACCTGATTTCATCAATTACAGCTGCTACATCCCAATCTAGCTCCTTTGAATCATCAGTTAACATCTGGACGACATTTTTTGCATCAGATTCTATAACAACATTTTGTATTCAATAGTTACTAACAAACTTTATCCCTTCCCTTATCACTAATGCTACAGTGACCTAAGGCGATGAGCATGTTTGAATTTTTGCCCCTGCCTTCAACACCTCCCACTTCCAATTTCTACAAATGAAAGCCAGACTGCCTTTCTTTCCCTTTTGATCAAAAGCTACATCATAATTTATTTTGAGATGTCTATTGCTCGGTAATTCCATCCAAGAGTTTCATTTTCCTCCGATAATGTGGTTGCCTAAGGTTGCTAGTTTCCTTCTAGCCGTAACCTTCGCTGAGTTTTAATTTTTTAATAACATTTCTTAAATCGTAAGGATGAGCCTGGAAAACCTCCTCATTTCTACTCTTCTAGATCTGCCAGCATGTTGTAGCTATACATTCTACTATGTGATCCTCTTTATTCTTCCCAAAAGTTTATGTCATCTCCTCCCACAAACCAGCAAAGTTTTAGGTCGCATCCTTTGGGGGTCTGTATGATAAGGGGCTTACAAACTAGATATGCCTAGCCTTAGGACAATGGAATAACACATGTTTTATGCTCTCTTCCACTTACTGGCATAGTTAGCAGAGCGCTTCAATGTTACATCCTCTATTTACCAACTACATTTTTCTAGGAATAGAGTTCCATGCACACCTCCAAATAAAGAATTTGATCTTTATAGCAACTCTAAGAGGCCATATTGAATCTTATAACCTTTTTCTAAGCCTCGAAGAGTTATCCATATTTATGACATTTTTTTCTTGTGGACTCCTCCTTTTTCAATAGATTATACCTTGATTTCATTGAATAAATCCCTTTTTTTTCAAAGTGCCATACTATTCGATCTTCACCTCCTTGCTTAGCGATCAAATTTTTTTATATTGCCTCGATCTCATGATTTGAGAAAAGCTGTTGCAAGATTTTACTATCCCGATACTTCCTACTTGGCTTGATTAGGTCTCTCACCAATCTAATTAAGGTACATGAAGGAGCTTGTGATTCAACTTTGAAGCTATCAAGTCTTATAACCCACCCACCTATCCTCCCAAACATTAATTCTTTTCTAGAAGACATGTTCTACCAATAAACTTTCAGTAATAAATCCCTACCCTGCAGTATGCTCACCTATAACCAGGATGGTTTACTACTTTTCTTGGCATTGAGAAAATTAGTTGTGGGAAAATAGATGCTCTTAAGGAGTCTCGCAGCTAAGGAATTGAGATTTTTTACGATGTTCCACCTCTGCTTTGCAAGAAGAGCTACATTAAAATGTTCAAGGTTCCTAAAACCTAAGCCACCATCTTTCTTAGTCTTCATTAAGGTGTTCCAAGCAAGCCAATTAATTTTCCTCTTCTCAATTTCCTAACTCCACTAAAAATCCCTAACCATCTATTCCAACCTTCTAATGATAGCCAATGGTAGTCTAAACACTGATATTATATATGATGGGATAGCTTGAATTACAGACTTGGTTAACACATCCCTCCCTGCCTGGGATAAAAATTTTGCTTGCCATTCCTAGACTTTTTGCTGAACCCTTTCAAAAAATATTATTACATAGTTGCACTTTTGAGTGTCCCCAATCAGCTAGAATTCTAAGATATCTTGTAAGGCTTTTTTATTCTTTAATATTTAAAGCTTGAGCAACTTTTTCACGTAGCCCCATTGAAGAATTTGGACTGTATAGAACCCTGAATTTGTAATTATTCACTTTTCCCATAGTTAAACAGTAGATCTCAAGCAGTTGTTTAATTCTTCTTTCCTCTACCACACTTGCCTTACAAAAGAGAATTGTGTCATCTACGATTTGTATGTGTGTAATTGCTCATAACCTCTTTTGATGGAAAAGCCCTTTAATCCTCCTCCTCTTTTCTTATTCATCTATAGCTGAGAAAATTAGTCAGATATTATGATGAACATGTACGGAGACAGGGGATCCCTCTAGAGTAGTCCTCGGGCCAACTAGAAGTATTCCAGTTCCATTCTATTGACCACCACTGAGTAGCTCATAGATTTTATGCATATCATTACTATATCAACCTAAGAAGATTCAAACCCCATTTTCATTAAGCATTGTTACAAGAAACCTTAATCAACTCTATTGTACGCTTTCTCTATAGCCAACTTTATTTCCATGCTACAGGACTTCACTTTTTTGATCCCTTTGATGTTTTGAATAGCCTCATGGGTTACTATCACATTCTCTTGGATACTTCACTTCGGTATAAAGGTCATTTAGAAAGGGGAGGTAAGCCAGGGCCCTAAGTAATTTGCAATTGTTTTGGAATACAAGAAGTTACAACAGCTAATGGGTTGAAAGTCTTTTAGAGACTTTGGGTTTTCCACTTTCAGTACCAATGCAATAAGCATCTTATGGATGCTTGGTGTCAATTTTCTATACTTGTAAACATCTCTCACCCAAGCCACCATATCATCTTTTATCACATCCCAGTAAGATTGGAAGAACGCACATGGGTAACCATCAGGGCCAGGGGCCTTTTAACTGCCCATCCCGAAGACAACATCCTTTATTTCCTCCTCAATGATGTTGGCCATAAGAAATTAATTTATCTCTCATGTGACTTTATCTGGAATGCTCTCCAAAAGTCATGGATCAATTTAAACTGGTTTTGCTTTATACAATTTCTGGAAAAATTTCTGAACTTCCTCTTTAATTTGTGCTTCTGTAGTTAGCCAGCCTCTATGGCTCCCTTTTATCCGCACCAACTTGTTCCGTTGCCTTCTTTGGATAGTTGACATGTAAAAGAATTTGGTATTTTG
Source organism: Mallotus repandus (assembly GCA_949671775.1). Taxonomy (NCBI): domain Eukaryota; kingdom Viridiplantae; phylum Streptophyta; class Magnoliopsida; order Malpighiales; family Euphorbiaceae; genus Mallotus; species Mallotus repandus. Next base: position 30,081 of record CATIWM010689075.1, read on the forward strand.
ATCTCCATGTTTAAGCCAGTCTATTCGAGCCCTTTGCTGCTAATGAAGTTCTTCTTTTTCCCATAGCTCACTAATCTCCTTCTTTAACTTTAGTTCATTCTCCCTTGCTTCTCGATCATATGGCCCTTTAACTATTGTGTTTAATTTATCCTTCAATGATTGAATCTTTGCCCTGGGATCTCCAAACATCCTTATACTCTAATTTTCAAGTGCAATTGCGCATCTGGAAATTTTCTTTCAATCTACGATGCTCCTTCTACCCGCGGATGGTGCTTCCATTCTCATTCTACAATATGTGTACTGGCCTCCTCTCTTTGCCATTTAATCTCATATTTAAACTGCCTTTTCTACCTTTTGGTTTCCATTCCATCTGAATAACAAGGGTCTGTGATCCGATAATAAGTAGCTTCAATGTATAGCTAGTGCATTCTTATTCATTTGTTTCCACTCCAAGTTTGCCATCGCCTTGTCCAGTCTGGCCATTATCTAGGCCTCTTTTTAGGGATATTGACCAATTTGGTATCTGAACTTTTTAAAAAATTACAATTGAGTATCCCAACTTTCATTAGTTGTAATTGAGTGTTTGAACTTGTTAAAAATTACAAGTTGATGTTGTTTTAAATAAACACCGAAGTGTCAATTTGTAGGGCCCACACGGGCGATGACATAGACGGCCAAGCTGGTGTGAATAAAGCACATATGACAGTAAGTAGGGATAAAATGGCAAAAAAACCACACTCTTTGTGCAAGTAAAAGTAAAATAAATTAAATGAAAAACGGGAAGAAATTAATTAAGGATTTACCTCCTTCTTCTTCTAACCGTTCAAAAGCTCAATTTGCTAATCAGTTAGTAACAACACTTACATTGAGCTAGGGATTCAAAATTAAAGGAGAGTAATGCAACCATGAAAAGGTATGTCTTCGATAATGTAGTTGTGAATGTGCTTTATTTATTTATGTTTTTTAACAAGCTGGTTTAAGTAGTTTTAGTTTTGTTTAATATACTACTAATACCCATATGATATTACTTTATATTTCTCACATCTAGGGTTTTTGTAATTTCTAGGTTAGTGAAATTACAAACTCTTATTTTGTTATTTTTTTTCTTTCATACAGATAGTACATTGATTTATTTTGTGGTGGCATTTTCATTAGTGATTTGGGAGGTAGTCAAAATATATATATATGGGAGGAAATAAGTACACTATAGAAGTAGATGTTGAGATTTTTAATTTAGAAGGGTTTAAGAAAGCTATTAAAGAAGTGATGGGGTTTAAAAATATGGGAAAGATGCATTTTAGAAGGCCAGGTACACCTTTAGCTAGTGGGTTAAGACTTTTATATGAAATGTCAGTTGAAAAAATGATAAAAGTAGTGAAAGAGCACAACTCAGTAGAGGTATATACTGAACATAACTTAATAAAGGACTATGCTGGGATTTCTAGGGATATTAGAGGGTATTTGTGACCTTACATGTGAAAAAGAAGTGGTTAAAGAGTCAATAAATGATTCTATAGCATGTGTAGCTCCTGCAAATGCTGCTTATAAAGAATCCAACCAAAAGTTAGCAGCATCGTCAATAAAGGCAGCATGTGCAAACCTTATTGACAGTAATATGGCAAATATTTTTAGTAAATTGATGGGTCAACTAAACAGAGGCTGAGTAAATACTGAATCAGGGAATAGCAGGGTGAAAGAGGGAACTGCAGTTGAGACTGGTAGGGGTACTCTAAATAGAGGGGTAAGGTTGATAAAACTGATAGATTTATTGAGGTCAGAGTTGAAGGGGCAAGCAGATCTAGGAATGCAAATGAGGAGCTTGACATTAAAGAAGGCAGCGATGAAGATGAAGAAATAATGGAGTGTGAGGGCATGTCTGTCATACATCGAGTTTTGACTGTCCCCCAAAAAGGTCCAGTGATGAAAACATCTTCCTGAATATGACAAGTGTATTCATTTGTACCACCTTTAGAGCATGTCGTAAGTATGAAAAACCCAAACTGAACCTTTAGAGAGCAAAATTGGCTACCAAATCACTAAGTCGTACCCCAATTTTACGAATTATGAATTATTAGAATGATAAGTAGCTCATTTTGAGCAACCGTCGCTCAAAATGTCCAACTCATCAGACCGATGTTCACCTTGTAAGACCGAAGTTCAACTTTGTTAAAATTGGAATCTAATTTTGATAAAACAGACATCAAAAACACATCCGGGAGGTCCCAAACCCCTAAAAAATGCAAAAACCTGAAAAAATAGCTCGAGAGCACACATGACCACACGCCATTGTGCGTGATCACACGCCTAAGCACGTGTGGTCACAAGCCCAGACACATGATCACGCACCCACAATGCATGATCACGTGCTCTCTGCACTGTCATGCACTCCGATACTTATGCACATGAGTAAAACCACGCACACACGCGCCTCAGGACGTGTGATCACGCGTATTTATACTATTTTTCCTATAAATAGTGGGTCTCTATCTCCCATTTTTGGGGGGCCCGAGCCAAAAAAGTAGACGCACACATTAAAACACTGTCAAATTAAAGACTCAGGAGTCTTAATTCACATACTTTTAACTCACCTACTACATTTTTCGTAGGATTTTTTAGACCAACTTGAACAACTTGAACTAAATCCCCACGTCTTTGTCAAAGCACACTTATATGAATTTACATTCTACACGTCATTTTCAACTTCTCAACAAGGATAGCTTGAAAATCCCATGAAGCTAAAGCTTCAAAAAACTTAAAAATAAGCTCAGTTGAATCTGAGGACAAAATAATCATTTTTTGTATGTTTATTTCACTATTTTGCATTTTATTTTTATTACCGCCAGCAGTTAAGAAATTATTGTGATTGTGTGTTTAGACTGGCAACTTGCATACTGATTCAATAATCTCTACTTTATTTTTACTTATAATAAATTGTCATTTCTACATCAAAATGCATTCAATAGTGTGAAAGTTCACATTTCTGAGATAGAGCCTCCATTTCATGGTCCAATGATGGAATCATGCATCTTTCGTTACTTCTCTACTATTTAGAAATATTTCATAATAATTCCTGCAAATGCACATAATTATGTCTATATTTACTCTTTTGATTAAGTGAGTATTCCCTGCTTACTTGTTATCCGAGCGGATGAATGGATGGAACCACACATAGTAGTGCTAATCTCTGTTTTACAGGCATACTTTTAGATTAGGATTAGATTTACATTTTCTCACTCCTTTTTCCCTTTTTGAATGTATTTACTAGGAAAGCCCTGTAAATAATTGTACTTACTCTCCCTTAATTTTTATTATTATCAATGTGCTTGTGTGAATGTGCATATGTCAACTGTTACTATTGAAACTAGGGTGCTGCGGTAGCCATGTATCAAGTATTATAATGAGAAATTGCTATAGCTGATGGACTGATAGTAAAGACATATATGCCTGAGCATAACCACCCTATGTTCTTCAAAAATAGGGGAGTGACAACAAAATGGGTGGTCTTTAATTACTTGTATAAATACAAGTCAATTGGTATAATAGGATTAGTCAATTTAAAGAAGCTGATTAAAGAAGATTTGAAGCTTAGCATCAGTTTAACAAAGGTGAAGAGAGCAAAAGAACGTGTACTTGCCAAGCTTCAAGGAGATGCTAAAAAGGAGTTTGCTTTGTTATGGGATTATTTAGGGGAGATAGAAAGGTCCAGTGTAGGGAGTACAACAGCCATGAAGGTTTATAGACCTAGTCTAGAACAACTTCCCATTTTTAAGATGTTATACATCTCATTAGATTGCTTAAAATAAGGGTTATTAAAGGGATGTAGGAAGGTTCTAGGATTAGACGGATATTTTTTGAAAGGGGCAATCAAAGGAGAGGGTTTAGTAGTTGTGGGAAGGGATGGGAACAATCAAATGTTCTCAGTGTCTTGGGGAATTGTTGATGGTAAAAGGAAAGCAACCCGGATATGGTTTATGGGGCTGCTACAACATGACTTGAAATTGGAAGAGGGCTGAGGCTGGACAGTTATAACATACCAACATAAGGTAATTATTTTTAGATTATTTTTTTAGATAGTTTACTTGTTTATTTTAGTTTAATTGTCGTATAAAATAGTCCACTTATGTTGAAGTTTAGTTATTTATAAATTGTTACAAGTTTATAACCTTCTATTGCATTATAGTTATGATGATTATTGTTGACTGTAATAGTGTCTAATAGATGCTATTGTGACAATATTGCCTGAAGCAGAGCATAGGTGTTGTGCAAGGCACCTTTATGCTAATTGGAAAAAATGGCATGGATGAGACAAATACCTTTAAATGCTATTTTAGACTTGTGCTAAGTCCACAAACATGCCTGAATTTGATGAGAATATGAAAGAGATAAATAATTGACACTAAATGGTTTTGAAGATATGTTAGTGACTCATCTGAAGCATTGGTGCAGTGTGTTCTTTAACACCGATGTGAAATGTGATATAGTAGACAACTAGATGGTGTTGGAAGATATTCGCAAAATGGTTATAAAGAGGTTAGTAACTATTAGAGACTTGGTAAATAAGTGGAATGGTGAGTTTAGAACAAGAATTAGAAAAAAAATACATAAGAGCATAAAGGAAAGTGGTGAAAGCAAGCTTATTTGGAATGGTGATTCAGGTTTTGAGGTAGTACATAAAGGAGATACGTATGCTGTTAATTTTGAAAGCAAGACATGCCCATGCCGAAGATGGGTTCTAACTGGAATCCTATGGCCCCACGCTATTTCTACGATTCACCATCTTCAACATTAACCTTCTGCATATGTTCATCGATGTTATAGCAAGTCAGCTTATCTTGAAGCTTATGGCCAAATGATGTAGCCACTTAATGGACCAAAGTTTTGGGAGAAGAGAGGAATTGATCCTCCACAGGCTCCTGCTTATAAAGTTATACTAAGAAGACTAACTAAAAATAGGAGAAAAGAATTTGATGAACCTAGAAGTGGCCACAAATTATCAAGAAAAGGATGGGTGATGACCTATCAAGTTTGCTTTCAGAAAGGCTATAATAAGAAGACTTGTCCATCTTTGAAAGGGATTGCATCATAAAGAAAGGTATTTGATTAATGGCACTAAAGCATTATTTCTATTTTTTTAAGTTACTATGATAGCATTACTTACATAATTGTTGTTGAATTTTATAGGGTGGTGATTCAAGACCTCCTAGGGGAAGCTCAACTCGACCCTCTAAACTACATGTTGTATTGCATTTAAATCTAAAGCCGATATATAGTTATTTCTTTTTTTCTATTTAATATCTTATTGATATACCCATCTGGTGATTTACAGGTTACAAGAAAACAAAATGATAAGGACACTCAAGTTAATGACCCTCCTAATGCAAGTAATGAACCTAAGCTTGACAGAGGAGACATTAAGCCTAAGAGAACTGAATATCAATAACCAATTATAGGGAGTACATTAGATCAGTCTCAGACTTTGTCATCCCAATCAACATCGAGCAGCTAGCTCCATGAGACTGAACAGTCAATTTTGAGATTTGGTTGTCCGAATAAATTGACGAGCACAAATGCATACTCTCGAAGGCAGCATCCTAATAGATAGTACATTCCAATAGTTGTTCAGCAACCTTCAAGAGGATATGGAGTTTATACTATTTTGGCAACTGGAACTATGGTTATCAATGTGAGTTTTTGTTCTTTCAAATTTAAAAACAAACTCTTACTTAGAATGCTTAAACATTGTTTTTATTTGATTTTGTAGCCAAAAACAAAGAGCCAAAGGGTCTTTTATCAAAAAGGGAAACGAAGAATTGGCAATGAACCTGAGCCACAATTTATGTCATAAAGGGAAGATGCTTTCAAGAAACATGGAAAGAAATACATTACGAGATCATCTCTACAGGTAATATTTTTTAAGTCTGAGCATATGCATGATTTGCATTCCAATTTACAAGATGTTAATAGTTAGACATGGTGTAAGCACCCAATTTCGGGATAATTAGAGCATGGATGCGACAGAGGACCCGATGATGAAAATAGACTGTGAAATTAGATTTATTGGATTTGATTTATTGGTTTTAAATTAAATTGTAAATTATTTTTACGAACTATTATTTTTATTTTAATTATTGTTATTATTAATTTTTTTTATATTTAAAATAGATTTTTAAAAATATTAAGTTTTTTTTTTTAAAAAAAAAAAAGAAAGTGATGAATGGGCCGTTAGACCCATTCATTCACAATTTGAAAACACAAGATGGCCAGTATGGCCATCTTGCGTTTTTTTATTGCAATTCCGTTTTTTTTTTTCTTCCGACCGGAAATATAGATTTCCGGTCAGAAATCTACATTTTCGGTTGGAAAATTGGCTTTTCCGCTTTTTTTTTTTCTTCCGGCCGGAAATATAGATTTTCGGTTGGAAAATTGGCTTTTCCACATTTTTTAAAAAAAATTTATTTATTTATTTTATTTATTTATCATTTATCATTAGATTTTGATTAG
>CATIWM010689102.1:0-13376 GCA_949671775.1 Mallotus repandus
TTATACAAATATTCAAATGCACAACTTCAGTCTAACAACATCACATACTACACAAGATATACTACTACTACAACGTCTAATAACATACAAGAAAAGATGACAGTTCAAAATTTACATAAGTCAGCTAGGGAAGAAAGAGTCTGGCGAAGATTACTACTAGTACGGGTCTGACAAGAAGAATCCTAAAAAATAATTGAGGGGGGTCAGACCTCACTGAGTGAATCATTATTATATATATGCATGTAACCTAATGCAAGTACACACAAGCATCAATAATAATATTCGTATATTTATATTTGTATAAAAATACATACAATCTACACACATGCTTGAAAATATTTTTTAAGATTTATTTTGCTGGAGGATCGGAGCAAAACCCTAAAAAGTTCACATCCTCAAATCACATAATCCTTATTTGCCATCAAGCTCACTTAAATACCAAAATATTTCTCTTTTCCAAATTGACAGTGGACTGGCCCCGAGACACTAAGTCAACCGAGCTCCCGCAGTCTCACTGCTGGCATGACTGGCCCTGAGACACTAAGTCAACTGAGCTCCAGCAGTCACGTTCTCAACCACAATTCTCAATATTTCAATAATCATAAATTCCATAATATTGATCGAATATCAAACCTAGTATTCTAACATACTATTGCGCAACAGTCCTAGTGTAACCCACTAGGTGACACGTTCTACGGCTATCCTCCAAAAATATTTTATTCAAAATAATTAAATATTTCATATATAAATAAAGTATTGAAATTATATAAAATATGCACGACATGCAAAATACACAAATAATTATGGCATTTATATATATAAAACACACACATATATAATGCTATAATAACAATAATTAAAATGAATGCAATATAGCATATTGAAATTAGCATTTATTTAAAACATAGATGCCAATAATATATTTTCACATGTCATGCATACATATAATAATAACCCACAGGTGTACGCTCCTCTACTCCGGTTCGGCTGGCCCAGTTCGGAAGGCAAAGCTCGTAGTGTAGCTAAAAGAAAATAATAATAAATAAATAATTAGAAATAAATTTCTTATTTTATACTTTAGAGATTTCTAAAGAACGATTTGATCTAAGACCCGACTCGACTAAGACTCAAAACTTAAGACCGACCCAATGTCACATTTTATGAAAAATCTACCAAAAATTCGGCAGAGTCTCCTTTGTAAAATAGACATCTCTATACTAAAAGTAGAGCCGATCATGCACGCAAATACACTTCTAAAATATCCACAATTCAACTTCTCGGGTTGGGCCCCCAAACTACAATCATTGCCCAACCGACAATCAACACAATTCACAATCAAAAAAATAATATAATAATTTCTCAAATCACCAAAATATCTCATAAAAATATTAAAAACATTTATTTTCCAAATATATTGTTCCAAAATTATCACTAATTAACAATTAATTGAAAATAACTATAAAAATTATTTTTCATACCTTTATTAATCAAAAATAATCTAAAATTGAGTAATTAACAACAATTTCAATTAAAATCAAATAATTTGCTAACTTCCAATAATTTCCCAGAATTTACTAATAATTCGCTAAAAATAGTAAATAATTCATAAAAAAAAATTTAATACTATTCATCATTCAAAAACTATCCAAAACATAATAATTAACAATAATTTCAACTAAAATATAAAAAATACTCATTTATACTAATTTTTCCAAAAATTCATTTTTTTACATAAACCTTCGAAAATTCACAATAAAAATTCTAGACATAATTTCAATAAACCTCCTTCACGAAGTTTGCTCAACATACAACAAAGAATTTATTAAAAATATAAAAATTTTCCGACCCTAGACTGTCCAGAACAGTGCCGTGAACAGTAATTGAACCCGGAAAAATTCAAGATTTTCAAAAAACTAAATAAAAACCATATTTGGATAGCTCACAATCTCTAAAACAATCAGTCCTAAAGCAATTATCTCAAATAAAATCAAACTCAAGCTTAAATTAACCAAAAACTCAAAATACTAAAAATCGAATTATTAAAAAATGGAGTAGTTACCGAAGTCAAAACTCAAAACAGTTTGAAGATTTGAGAAGCCTGTAGGATGAGCTTCCAATAGAGACCAACGTCGGCTCTCGTCGTGGCTGGAATCATCTCCGGTGAGCTAAGGAAAAATCCGGCTAGGACTTGAAAAAAAACGAAGAGAGGAAGATGGAGCTCGCCGAAAATGGAGGGAACGACGTCGTTGGCCTACAACGGGTGATGGAGGCATGCGTGGTGGCAAGGTGGTCGGACGATGGCTCAAGTGGCGTTAGTCTAGTGGTTTGACATGAGGGGAAGAAAGAAAGAAAATAGAGGAAGAAGAATAGTCAAAAATTAGATGATGTCCATTTTTTTGTAATAAAAAGCATAAGAGGACAAAAATTTTAAATAATTTAATTTAAAATTAAAATAACATATAATATTAACTCACTTTAATTCTCCACCACACAACATATATATATGCACTTAAAAATTTTTAAAGTGTATTAAAATATGCTAAGTCAATAACACTAAAATAATATTCGATAAAATTTCAAATTTAATTTTACTAATAATCAAATATCATAATTAATAAAAATAAAAGTAATTATTAACACTGCAAATCCCAGAATTTACTTTTATAATTTGTAAAAATTCGAGTTATAACAATATTCCCATCTTACAAAAATTCGTCCTCGAATTTTAAATAAAAAGAACTGAAAACAAGAATTTAGCGAGGAAAAAGGTAAGGGTAAGCCACCCGCATCTCAGCCTCAGTCTCCCACATATGCTCCTCCATGTTGTTCCTCCATAACACTTTGACCATCAGAATCTGCTTCGAACGCAGTTGGAGAACTTGATAATCAACCATCGCAACTGGTTCTTCTTCGTATGTCAGATCTTCATTCACTTCCACGCTCTCGGGCTGCAACACGTGTGAAGGATCTAAAATATACTTCCTGAGCATAAAAATGTGGAACACTGGATGCACTTGCGATAAATTCAGAGGCAAAGCCAACCAATAGGCAACCATGCCAACTCTCTACAGAATCTCAAAAGGCCCTATGTATCTCGGTGCCAACTTTCCTTTCTTGCCAAATCTCATAACACCTTTCATAGGTGACACCTTCAAAAATACATAGTCCCCAAGCTGAAATTCCATATCTCTGCGCTTCGGATCCGCATAGCTCTTCTGTCTGCTAGCTACTGTTTTCAATATCCTTTCGATCAAAGCGACTTTCTCAGATGCATCCTGGATAATTTCTAGTTCAGTTAGCTCTTTTTCCCCAATGCCATCCTAACATGGAGGGGATCTACACTTCCTTCCATTCAAGGCTTCATACAGTGCTATCTCAATACTGCGATGGTAGCTGTTATTATAAGCAAACTCTACTAATGGCAGATGATCATCCCAACTTCCTCCAAGATCCATTACACACATTCTCAACAGATCCTCAAGTGTCTGGATCATCCTCTCAGATTGATCATCTGTTTGAGGGTGAAAAGCAGTACTGAAATCAAGTCTGATGCCCATTGCTTCTTGCAACTTCTGCCAAAATCAAGAGGTAAATATAAAAACTCTATCAAAAATAATGGAAACAGACACTCTATAAAGGCACACAATATGCTTGACGTACAATCTAGCCAATTTAGCCACATGATAAGTAGCTTTAACTGGCAGAAAGTGAGCTGATTTAGTTAGCTTGTCACTATCAACCAAATGGAATCGTATCCATTTCTTGAACGAGGCAACCCTATTACAAAATCCATAGTGATTCTCTCCCATTTCCACTCAGGAATAGGAAGAGGCTAAAGCTTCCCAGAAGGCTTCTGATGCTTAGCTTTCACTTGCTAATAAGTCAAACACTTAGAGACAAAATCAGCTACATCCTTCTTCATTCCATCCCACTAATAGAGATCCTTTATATTGTGGTGCATCTTAGTAGCGCCTGAATGTACACTGTAGGCTGCATAGTGAGCTTCTTCTAGGATCTCTTCTCTCAAATTATCCACATCAGGAACACACAATCTTCCACTGATCCATAAAATACTTTCATCATCAAGGTTAAAATCAGTGAATTTTCCTTCACGAATCTTCTCTACAAGCTCTACCAGAATAGGATCTCGACTCTGAGCTGCCTTGATCCTATCCCTCAACACTGATATGATTCTGAACTGAGCAAGCAATCCACCTGATCCGCTTATCTTTATCATCAATCCTTGATCCACTAACTGATGCATCTCTTGGATCAAAAGTCTTCTCTCTACACTAACGTGAGCAAGACTATCCGAGGACTTTCTACTCAAGGCATCTGCTATAATATTAGCCTTGCCTGGATGGTACAGAATATCACAGTCATAATCATTCAGAAGTTTCAACTATCTTCTTTGCCTCAAGTTCATATCTCTGTTGGAAGATATACTTCAAACTCTTGTGATCAGTGTAAATTTTACAAGTTACCCCGTACAAATAATGACTCCAGATCTTGAGAGCAAAGATCACTACAGCCATCTCTAAGTCGTGAGTAGGATAATTCTGTTCATGCTTCTTTAATTGTCTGGAAACATAAGATACTATCCTACCATTCTGCATCAACACATAACCTAGGCCAACTTTGGAAGCATCACAATATACAGTGAACTTATCCTCTCCATTAGGTAAAGTTAACATTATAGCTGTGGTCAACTTCTCCTTTAGAAGTTGAAAACTGTTCTCACAAGCCTCTGACCATACAAACTTCACATTCTTCTGAGTTAAGAGGGTCATAGGTGCTATAATTCTCAAGAAATCCTAAACAAACCGCCTATAATACCCTACCAAACCCAAAAAACTTTGAATCTCAATGACTATTGTTGGTCTAAACCACTCAGACACTAGTTCAATCTTTTGTGGATCAACCTGAATACCATCCTTGGACATTACATGCCCAAGGAATGCTACACTCTCCAACCAGAAATCACACTTTGAGAATTTAGCATAAAGTTGATGTTCTCTCAGTGCCTGTAGTATTGTCCTCAAGTGATATACGCGCTCTTCCATACTCTTCGAATACACCAGTATATCATCAATGGACATTACTATAAACTGATCCATAAATGGTCTGAACACTTTGTTCATCAGATCCATAAAAGCAGCTGGTGCATTAGTTAACCCGAAGAACATCTCCAGAAACTTATAGTGGCCATATCTAGTACGAAATGTCATTTTAGGAATGTCAGCTTCACTGATCTGTAACTGATGATAACCCAACCTCAAGTCGATCTTCGAGAAGAACTATGTACCCTGAAGTTGGTCGAACAAATCATCTATCCTCAGAAGAGGATACTTGTTTTTAATTGTCACCTTATTTAGCTCTCTATAATCAATGCACAGTCTAAGTGTATCATCCTTCTTCTTCACAAATAGGACTGGTGCACCCCAAGGAGAAACACTGGGTCTAATGAAACCCTTGTCCAGCAAATCTTGCAACTACTCCTTTAACTCTTTCAACTCTGCCGGAGCCATCCTATAAGGAGGTCTAGAGATAGGAGCTGTGTCTGGAACCACATCAATATAGAATTTGATCTCCCTGTGAGGTAGTAAACTTGGCAACTCATCAGGAAAGACATCTAAAAACTCACATGCTACTGGAATATTTGAGATGGATGTCTTTTCCATTGTAGTATCCCTGACTAATGCCAAGTATCCCTGACTAATGCCAAGTATCCCTGACATCCTTTTCTGAGCATCTTCCTAGCCGTGATGGTGGAGATAAGATTTTGAGGTGCATAACTCTTGTCACCCGCAAACTTAAATTCTTCATCATTCAAAATATTGAAAATCACCTCTTTACTCTGACAATCAACAGTGGTATAGTGCTGAGATAGCCAATCCATTCCAAGGATCACATTAAAATCCATCACATCCAGCAACACCAAGTTCACTGACAATTCTCTTCCCTCTACTAACACCAGACACCCAGGAAGCACAACATCAGTGTCCAATAAGTCATTTAGAGGAGTGGCAACCGATAAAGGAATTACCATCCACGCGGCTTACCAACCCAACTTTGACGCAAAAAAAGGGGACATGAAAGAATTAGTAGCACCCAGATCAAACAAGACCCTAGCATTAAAGAAACATACCGGGAGTGTACCTGCAACAACGATATTGGATGCCTGAGCATCCTGCTGGGTAAGAGTGAAGACTCTGGCCTATCCTTTGCCTCCTTACTGGCTGATGGAAGCCTGACCAAAGCCTCTTGCACTACCTCTGCCTCGCCCCTGCTAGGCCACAAACTGTGAGGTACTCTCATATTGAGCTGGTGGCGGCTAATAAGGAGTTGAAGCTGCACTGGCAGTGGAATGCTGTAAAAACTGCTGCTGATAACCAGAATAAGGGCACGCTCTGGCAAAATGTCTCGTCTGTCCATATTGAAAACATGCCCCTGGAGCCATGTAACACTGTCCTTGATGGACTCTCCTGCACATCTGGCAAGCACTGGCTGCAGATCCCGTGCTGCCATAATTGAAACTCTGGCCGCTACTACTGCTGGTAGCACCATAACCAAATCTAACTGGTCTATGAGCTCCACTGCGACCATGCCTACTACTCCTGTGAACTCTCTGCTGAGGTCTATGGCCCTGCTGAGCAAATCCTCTCTGCTGACTACTAGAGTCAATCTGTATGGAGTGCTCTGAGATCCTCCTGTCTGAACACCTCTCATCTGATTATAATCAAGCATAACTCCTTGCCTAATCAGTCTAAGCTCTATCTCATTGGCCAACTCTATCATAGACTTAAGTGTCAAGCTTGTGGTCAGCATCCTAGCGAACACAGAACCCAATCTAGTGACATAGGTGGTGACTGCGAAATACTAGTCTCTTATCAAGTCCTCTGCATACCGACCAAGTTTGAGGAACTCTCTGGTGTACTCCTCTACTGACCTATCGCCTCTGGAAATGCTCGTTAGCCGGAGTCTGTAACTCATCCGTAAAGGCTCTAGGAAAAGCATCTCATGAACCTCTCTCTAAACTGAGTCCAGGTAAACATTATCATATGAGGTTGGATGACCTAAACGAACCAATCCAGTGTTGACCCCTCAACTAATAGCTCGATGATCAGTATCCTCTAATAGTCTGTGTGAGCAGTCCAAGTCCGCGACTCAATCGCGTGGAGAAAATCCAATGGGTCTGACGTCCCATCAAATGATATCCTGCCGACCCTGGCGTAAAATAATGCTGGCTCTAGGTCTGACATACCTTGCTAAAGTGGAGGCTGCATAGTTGGTATGGCCTGGGGCATAGCTGTTGTACCTTTCTAAAGTCCAGGTGCAAAGGTTGCTTCGACAAATTCCTGGTCTACAGGTTCCTCATCCTGCAGCACTCTCTGCCTATGGCGACCTGTCGCTCTTCTGCCCCTACCTCTACCTTTACCCCTTCGCCTAACTGGAAGCTCAGGGTCTTGAGCCTCATCCTGATAAGACTCACCATCATCGGCCTCAACGACCGGTGGAGCAACTCGTGCTCACCTCATTTTAAAAAGATAAAAACAAGCAAAAGTTTAGACAATAACAGACACCTTAACAGTTACACAAAAAACTAAAAGCAACGAAGACTTTTCAAAGACGTAATCGAACTTAATTACTACAGTAGTTTCAAATAAAACTCAACCTAGATCCACCATACTAAACCTAGGCTCTGATACCAACTTTGTCACAACCCAAAGCCAGGAGTCATGACCGGAGCTAGGGAACGAGAATTCACATGAATCCGGAACCCGTAGCAAGCCTTAAACATAAATAAAACATTCAACATACATATAAAAATACCTTAGAATTAAAACTTTTAATAATTTAAAGAAAACTCCATATTATATCATAATAAAATATTTATACAAATATTCAAATACACAACTTCAGTCTAAAACAACATCACATACTATACAAGATATACTACTACTGCAGCATCTAATAAAATATAAGAAAAGATGACAATTCAAAATTTACATAAGTCAGCCGGGGAAAAAAGAGTCTGGCGAAGATTGCTACTAGTAGGGGTCTGACGAGAAGAATCCTGAAAATAATTGAGGGGGTCAGACCTCACTGAGTGAATCATTATTATATATATGTATGTAACATAATGCATGTACACACAAGCATCAATAATAATATTTGTATATTTATATTTATATAAATATACATACAATCCACACAGATGCTTAAAAATATTTTTCAAGATTTATTTTGCTGGAGGATCGGAACCCTAAAAAGTTTGCATCCTTAAATCACATAATCTTTACTTGCCATCAGGCTCACTTAAATACCAAAATATTTCTCTTTTCCAAATTGATAGTGGACTGGCCCCGAGACAATAAGTCAACCGAGCTACAGCAGTCTTACTGCTGGCATGACTGGCCCTGAGACACTAAGTCAACCAAGCTCCAACAGTCATGCTCTCAACCACAATTCTCAATATTTCAATAATCATAAATTCCATAATATCGATCGAATATCAAACCTAGTATTCTAACGTACCATTGTGCAACAATCCTACTATAACCCACTAGGTAGCATGCTCTACGGCTATCCTCCAAAAATATTTTATTCAAAATAATTAAATATTTCATATTAAATAAAGTATTGAAATTATACAAAATATGCACAGCATCCAAAATACACAAATAATTATGGCATTTATATATATAAAACACACATATATATAATGCTATAATAACAATAATTAAAATGAATGCAATATAGCATATTGAAATTCACATTTATTTAAAACATGGATGCCAATAATATATTTCTACACGTCATGCATACGTATAATAATAACTCACAGGTGTACACTCCTCTACTCCAGTTCGGCTGGCTCGGTCCGGAAGGCCTAGCTCGCGGTGTAGCAAAAATAAAATAATAATAAATAAATAATTAGAAATAAATTTCGAATTTTATACTTTAGAGATTTCTAAAGAACGACTCGATCTAAGACCCGACTCTACTAAGACTCAAAACTTAAGACTGACCCGATGTCATATTTTATGAGAAATCTACCAAAAATTCGGCAGAGTCTCCTTTGTAAAACAGACATCTCTCTACTAAAAGTAGAGTCGATCCTACACGCAAACACACTTCTAAAATATCCACAATTCAACTTCTCAGGTTGGGCCCTCAAACTACAATCATTGCCCAGCCGATAACCAACACAATTCACAATCAAAAAAATAATATAATAATTTCTCAAATTAACAAAATATCTCATAAAAATATTAAAAACATTTATTTTCCAAATATATTTTTCCAAAATTATCACTAATTAACAATTAAATGAAAATAACTATAAAATTTATTTTTCATACATTTATTAATCAAAAATAATCTAAAACCAAGTAATTAACAATAATTTCAATTAAAATCAAATAATTTGCTAAATTTCAATAATTTCACGGAATTTACTAATAATTAGCTAAAAATAGTAAATAATTCATAAAATTTATTTTAACACTATTCTTCATTCAAAGACTGTCCAAAACATAATAATTAACAATAATTTCAACTAAAATATAAATATTACTCATTTATACTAATTTTTCCAAAAATTCATTTTTTTACATAAACCTTCGAAAATTCACAATAAAAATTCTAGACATAATTTCAATAAACTTCCTTCACGAAGTTTGCTCAACATAAAATAAAGAATTTATTAAAAATATAAAATTTTTCGACCCGGAACTGTCCGGAACAGTGCCGTGAACAATAACCCAAACCCGGGAAAATTCAAGATTTTCAGAAAAATAAATAAAAATCATATTTGGATAGCTCACAATCTCTACAACAGTCAGTCCTAATGCAATTATCTCAAATAAAATCAAATTCAAGCTCAAATTAATGAAAAATTCAAAATACTAAAAATCAAATTATTAAAAAACGGAGTTGTTACCGAAGTTGAAACTCGAAACAGTTTGAAGATTTGAGAAGCCTGGAGGATGAGCTTCCAATAGAGACCAACGTCGACTCTCGTCGTCGCCGGAATCGTCTCCGGTGAGCTAAGGAAAAATTCGGCCAAGACTTGAAAAAAAAACGAAGAGAGGAAGATGGAGCTCGCTGGAAATGGAGGGGACAACGTCGTCGGCCTGTTGCAGGTGGTGGAGGTGTGTGCAGTGGAAAGGTGGTCAAACGGTGGCTCAGGTGGTGTCAGTATGGTGGTTTGACATGAGGGGAAGAAAGAAAGAAAATGGAGGAAGAAGAATAGTCAAAAATTAGATGTTATCCACTTTTTTTTAATAAAAAGCATAAGAGGACAGAAATTTAAAATAATTTAATTTAAAATTAAAATAACATATAATATTAACTCACTTTAATTCTCCACCACACAACATATATATAAGCACTTAAAAATTTTTAAAGTGTATTAAAATACACTAAGTCAATAATATTAAAATAATATTCGACAAAATTTCAAATTTAGTTTTACTAATAATCAAATATCATAATTAATAAAAATAAAATTAATTATTAACATTGCAAATCCCAGAATTTACTTTTATAAGTTGTAAAAATCCGGGTTATAACACCAATACTCTAAGCCCAATTTGAAGCCAAGCATGTTTGAGTCCATGAAGTTTGCATAAACCAATTTGTTACCCACTTCAATTCTCTAACACTTTCCCTTAAGTGCAATTGGGCTTCACCTTTTTTGAGCCAATTGCCACTTGCTTCAACACCTTTTTTCGGCTTTATGGCTCCCTTCAATCTCACTAAATTGCATCGAACTTTTAAACTTCAATGGTTTAAACTTGGCTCCTTCAGCTGTATAGTCTCCTCCAATTATCAAATAGTTCATGGGCCTTTTCAAATCTCCAAGTCCAACCTCTTCCCTTAGGTTGTTCACTTGGGCTTTCCAACATCAATTTGGGCCTTCAAACTTCCACACAGGCCTCCTTAGCCTGTTAAGGCCCTGATATTATATTAAGAATTTGGGCTCTATGGACTCAAATATGCTTGGACTTTAAACCGGGCTTAAGTTTTGAGTCATGTATCAACTAGGCTGGAACGTTAATTTCTCTAACCGGCCTCCAAAATATAACAATGGGTTTGCCTTCACTAAAATGACCTTGGCCATTTAGATTGTGGCTCCCCCTTGATCATAAACCCTTTATTTTCTTTCTTTCTTTCCAATGTGGGATTGGTTTCCACTTTCATTCTCTAACACCCCCCCCCCCCCACCCCAATACAACTAGGTTTTACCTTCTTTTGAGTCCAATTACACTTACTTCAATATATATGGACTGATCTAAACCTGGCCTCATCCTTTGGGCTTTATGGCTCCTTTTAGTCTCTCTAAATTACTTGAAGCTTTCAAACTTCATTAGTCCAAACCTGGATCCTTCAACTTTGTGGTCTCCTCCAGTCTTCCAACAGTTTATGGGCCTTTTCAAATCTTTAAGTCCAATTTCTAAGAATATATTAGAGGCTTTTGTGGAAGTTTGAACCCGAACCACATGAATAACCTAAAAAAATAGATACCACCAATGAACCGAATTTGCTTGAATTCGAAATAGTTAAAGTAAATTTATAAAACTTAAACTTAAAATATGTGATCAAAATAATAAAGCTGAACCATATGTACTACAACTACTGTTGGCTTTTCTTAATGCTTCTGGTCCACAAAAGTCATCATCATAATCTAAATCTTTGGCAAATCTTGATCCTTCACTTTAAATACTTCCTAACCACACCATATAAGGAGTCCCTAAAGTTAGTTATGAACCCGTACTAAATTCTAATCCCTAATACCCCATAAGTAATTATGTTTCTTATCATGTGTTATAAAAGACACGTGCATTATTTATAAATCAATTATCTCTTATACATATTCCTAATAGTGTGTAAAAAGCCATAAAAAAACAACATGTAAAAAGATGCCATGAATGAAGAAATAAAATCTCTTCTCAAGAACGTAATATGGGAAGTGGTTGATTTACCTGAAGAAAAAAACTTGTTGGATGTTGCTAAATTTTTATAATCAACTACAAAGTAGATGGTGGCATTGAGACATATAAAGCTCATAGTTGCTAAAGGGTATAGTCAGACATATGGAATTGATTATATAGAAACTTTTGCACCAGTTGCCAAAATAAATATTGTACATAATCTCTTATCATTAGCTACAAATATTGATTGGCCTCTCCATCAATTTGATGTAAAGAACGCAATTCTAAATGGAGATCTCCAAAAGGAAGTATATATAGAGTTACCTCTAGGATGTAAGTTACAAATTGAAGGAAGTAAATAAGTGTGTAGGTTGTAAAAATCATTGTACATATTAAAGCAGTCACAAAAAGCATGGTTTGATAGATTGACAAGTACAATAAAGGCATTTGGATATCGACACAGTAATTCTGATCATACTTTATACAAAGCATAAGGAAAGGAAGCTAACAATGCTCATTATATATGTTGATGATATGATTATGACAAGAAATGATATAGATGAAAAAAATAGCCCTCTAATATTATCTTTCTCAAGAATTTGAAATGAAAGACCTTGGACAATTAAAGTGTTTTCTAGGATTTGAGGCTTTGAGGTCTAGGGAAGGGATATTTTTATCACTATAGAAATATACATTAGATTTACTAAAAGAAGTTGGCACGTTAGCTTGCAAACCCAATGATACTCCTGCTACTAAAAAATGTCAAGTTAGGTGTGTTTCCAAATCAAATTCTTACAAATAAAGAATAATATTAAAGACTAGTAGATTGACTGATTTATCTTACACATACTAGACCTGATCTTGCATACTTTTTAGGTATTGTAAGCCAATATATGCACTCTCTAAATAAAGATCATTTAAAGGTTGTACTACATATATTGCAATATTTAAAGTCATCATCGGGGAAAGGGATTATGTTCACCAAAGGAACTACTTTATCAATTGAAGGATAAACCGATGTAGATCGGGCTTGTTTTGTTGATGATAAGCGTTCAACTATAGAATACTTGACATTTATTGTTGGAAATTTAATACAAGGCAAAGCAAAAAATAAGGAGTTGTAGCTAGATCAAGTGTCGAAGCTGAGTATCGAGGCATGGGTAAAGGTGTGTGTAAAACTGATTATGGGTCTTGGAGAACCTAAATTGTCCTAAAAAACCAAACCAAAAATATCCATAATTGAAAATCTCTGTTGGCCATTTAACTTTCTTCAAATTGAACTGTGTCAAAAATTTTATTGGGATAGATTCAGAGAATTTGAATTTTCTGAGCCGAGATCCATCCCGAATAGCTCTGAATTGTATCAAATCGAAGAACCAAAACTAGAGTCGATAATTTAATTGAATTAGAATTATATATACATGCATATACATATAT
>CATIWM010689241.1:0-25862 GCA_949671775.1 Mallotus repandus
TGGGTGGTGACTCCATCTCCAATTTGGGCTCCAAAGCCTATTTTATATTTCTTAGTGGGCTCTGAGCCCACACAGTGCCATGGTCGCCAAACACTTGGGCGCGCTAAACCCCACCACCTATAGTGGCAACTCCACTGGGGACAGAGAAACTTATTCCAATGTTTTGTACTTTATCTTTTTTTATTATTATCTTATTTTCTTTGCATTTCTTGCATTCACTACACATTTTCACACAACATGCACACAATCCCAAATAACCCGATAATAGTCATTACTTCGCTACTTGTGTTTCACTTAAACCCATTGGTAGCGTATTTGATTATTATCACTCATAGAACGTACTTATCCACGTTGCATGGACCCTTGAGTGGGGAGATGTAATGGTGGTATATAATTGTGGGAGCTGAAGCTTATTATCCAAGACTCAGCTCATATAATGACCTAGTAATTTCCAATAGGATTTTTTCCAAATGCATGTGCTCTATGCCATATAGTAATCCTTAAAGTAATGCCCAAGCCCATTATAGATGGACCATGTCAAGATAGGTGTTTAATGCCTACTATGACCCATTAAGATGGACTTTGGTTTTATTTAAAAGAATTACTACTTGTTTGTTCCATCTTGAGAGACATATTATATGTGTCGATTTAATTTTCCCCCATTGATAATGAAAACCCAAAACGAAAATCCTAGGATAAGGAACTGACCATTGAACATGTGTGTGGGAGAAATAATGGTGGAGATTACCATTTGAGAGCTTTATATTTATTCTTTGCTATGAGTAAATAGAGAATATATTATTTTCTTTCTTTAGGTAATAAAATAAGTCTGCATTACATGTATACACATCATGCATATTTCTAACCTGTGGTGGTTACAGATATAGATTCACATCAATCTTCCGTCTGGATAAGATCTGACACTAGTAGTTTGGTTAGAATCCCTAAAGAAACAACAATTGTAGGTTTTGATCCTGATGCCTTTAAGGAATAGTTGAAAGAATAAATGGCTGAACAGACCTGGACAATTATACAGGAAATGATGGGGTCAGTGAGACAGAACCAACTAGCACAACACCCACCATCGTTAGATCTTGATGCTGAAGACTCGGTAAGGCAATAAATAGAGGATGATTAGGAATCTTTGTTGGCATAACCTATGGCCCGACAGAATGTGAACACTTTGGAGAATGTAGAGAAGACTGATTGGGCCAAAACATGACTAAGACCATGGCTCAAATCCAAATGATGATGAAGGAGAAGGGAATAAACACTCTTATGGACTATACAGACCTTGATTTAGACGAAGATGATAATCCACTTCCTCAAAAATTCAAATTTCATGATATAAAGAAGTACACCGGTACTGATGATCCCCATCTGCATTTATTGCAATATGTAACTCATATGAAATCAACTGGCTTGACCAAGGAACATATTGTTAAGCAATTCCCTTTGTCTCTGGAAGGAGCACTAATTAGATGGTACTACACTATGAAATCCTATGTTCAAGCTGACTGGAAGGAATTATGTGCTGCGTTTATGAAGCAGTATGGTCTCAACACTTAAATGGAAGTATCCTTAAGAGACTTAAAAAATACTAAGCAACGATTCAATGAATCCTTTGCCGATTACTTGACTAGGTGGAGAGGAAAATTGGCACATATGAGGCACAGGCCCGCTGAGATTGATAAGCAAATGATAGCAATAGAGGGATGTGTCCTTCCACTTTCCAAGAAGCTAAAGGACCTTAGAATTTGGAACTTTGAAGAGTTGTATAGGTTTGGGGTATAGAAAGAATCCAATCAAGTATAAGAGAAGAAGTTCTTTAGTGGAAGGTTTGGGGGCAAAGAAGCAGTTGGCTCTAGCAGTAATGTGTATATCAATGTTGTAAGGCAACCCTGTAGGCACTCTAGGGAAGGACTCTCTCTAAGGTCTTGGAAAAGCTGATTGAGAATAACCTACTCCAACCCCTATCTCTTAGACA
This sequence comes from Mallotus repandus, assembly GCA_949671775.1. Classification (NCBI taxonomy): domain Eukaryota; kingdom Viridiplantae; phylum Streptophyta; class Magnoliopsida; order Malpighiales; family Euphorbiaceae; genus Mallotus; species Mallotus repandus. The sequence continues at coordinate 1,988 of CATIWM010689241.1, forward strand.
ACCTCTACCAAATGCTAACCCAAAGCTCTTTTATAAATTTCACCAAACCATCGGATATGACACTGATAACTATGCTAAGCTGAAACATGAGATCTAGGACTTAATTGATTCAAGTAAAATAACTAACTCCGGAACCAGAAAGACCAATAGCCAAAATAACCCTTGACCCAACTACCGAAATGTACCACCGCCAAATGCACCCATGCTTATGATCAATACTGGCTTAACAGAGGAGCGAGTCTTTAACTCCTTTGTTGATGCCACTCCTACATTACCAAAACCTGAACTGAAAAATCTGAATCTAAGTGAGCAACCTATAGAGCTTAATATGAATGTCTTGGACATTTGGAGTTCCGATGACGAAGATGGAGGACAGGTTGACCTATGGAGAAATGATGATAAAAGAAAAATTCAATCAGTTAGAAAGGTCAAAAAGAGAGAAGAAGAAGTAAAAGTGTTGAGCTTGAAAAGAAGAATGTGGGCTCAAAAGAAGAAGTAAGGAATGATGAGAAAGTTGATGAAGCAAAGAAAGATGAGAGAGTTGTCACTAGTGTTTGGGAATTGCTTATGCATTCCAAATTCCATCAGGAAGAACTGGTTATGGCCTTAGACCATAAGAAAGTCCCTACAAGTCATACTCCTAAGAAAATGGTGGGCTCATTAATAGAAAGCCCTCAAAGAGCCATTGTGTTTATCGATGATGATTTACCTTTGGAGTGTAGGGATCACAATAAGGCCTTGTTTATTAAGGCTGAAGTAAAAGGGAAATTAATATGTTGTGTGATGGTTGAGAATGGATCTGCTATTAATGTCTGTCCTTTGAAGATTCTACCCAAGTTGGGACTGATAGTGGCTGACTTGAAGCCATATGATGTAGTTATCAAGGCCTATGATGACACAAAGAGGCCTGTTGAGGGAACTTTCAGAGCCTTAGACAAGACTGAACCTATCGAAGTTTCGATCAACTTGCACGAGATAGACATTCCAATCACTTTTGTCATTTTATTAGGGAGGCCATGGTTTCATCCTCTGGGGGGAGTACAATTGACTATCTATCAGAAGATTAAATTTCCACATAAGGGAAAGGTAGTCACCATTTCAGCAGAGACTGAAGCTGCTATCACTGCCTTGAAGTTGGCTCCTCAGGAAATCCCTCTCAGTCCTAGTTTTGAGGTTTGCATGATTTATGAGGATGAGCTAGATGGGAAAATTATAAATATGATAAGAAAGATAAACTTCATGCCTAGTATGGGATTAGGGAAGAATTAGAATTGGCCGCCAGAGTTTGTGGAATGAAAAGTGCCAATTTTGAAATATAGGGTAGGATATCACGAAGCCGATGATTCTGAAGAGGGAAATGAAGCTAGAATTAGGTATGGGAAGAACAAAGTGAAAATGAGACTTAAGAAGGAGTCATTATAGGAAACATTTGTGAAGGAAGGCACTAGATACCCATATAAGCGAGCTCCTGAACCTTTGATGACAGCTAAAAAATTGGTCCCCAGATTTAAAATTTTTGTTGAACATGTGAATAGGGTCAAAGAAGTTGTTGCTGATCAGCTGATAGTGGAAGAACAGGTGCTAACTCCTGAACCAGATAAGGACATTCCTGTGGCAGAGTTGAAGGTCGCTGTTGATCCAGAAGAGGAGCTCAACTTTGAGTCCTATGTCCTTGATTCTATCATGGATTTTTTTTATGATGACCTGGATGTTTCTTTTGCTAACCTATTTGAAACTGACGACTTGTTTTTCTCCAAAGTTAATGTAATGAAGTCTAACTTTGCTTAGTTGTGTGATATTTTTTCTAATGGTTATTCTGTTTGTGATGATCATTTCATGCATATGTTTGACATTAATTTTGTGCAAAATGGATCATTTAATTTAGGCACATGTGATAACCCTAAAAATATATTGATTGTGTCTGACTTAACTCCTAATGAGAGAAAAAATGAAAGAAACATTGAAACAAAGATAGGAAGTATTTGCTTAGGGCTACAAGGATATTCCTGGGATTGACAAGGAAATCGTAAAACACAGGATCCTTACACATTCTTACATCACACTGATAAAGTGGAAGAAGAGGATGCTAAGGCCAGAATGGGCTTTCTTAATAAAGGAAGAGGTTGAAAAATAGCTAATGGTGAAATTCTTAGAGGAAGTAGATGACACCCAATGGTTAGCCAACATAGTTCCGGTCCCTAAGAAGGACAGGAGGGTCAAAACGTGCATAGATTATAGGGACTTAAACAAAGCTTTCCCAAAAGATGATTTTCTTTTATCGCGTATTGACACCATAGTAGATAGTGCGACATCTAGTGCGATGTACTCTTTCTTGGATGGTTTCTCGGGGTACAACTAGATTATGATGTTAGTGATTTACAAGCTGAAAACTTCTTTCACCACTGAGTGGGGAATTTATTGTTACTCGGTCATGTCGTTTGGGTTGAAAAATACATGAGCTACTTTTCAAAGGATGGCTACCAATTTACTGCATGACATGATCCATAATGAGATAGAGGTATATGTGGATGATATGATAGTGAAGTCTCCAACCAGAGAAGGGCACTTCGAGGCTCTAAAAAAGTTCCTTTCAAAAGCTAAAAAGTATAACCTTAGGCTAAACCCGAAAAAATGTGTTTTCAGGGTAACCTCTGGAAACTGCTAGGACACATTATTAACTGAAAAGGAATAGAGGTGGATCTAGATAAGGTTAAAGCAATAAGAGAGATGTCTACATCAAAGAATGAAAAAGAAGTCAAAGGGTTCATCGGGCACTTGCAATACATCAGTAGGTTCATAGCTAAGCTGACTACCATTTGTGAGTCAATCTTTAAGCTCTTAAGGAAGAATCAACCAGTGATTTGGGACGATAGATGTCAAATGGCTTTTGAAACTATTAAGGGTTACTTGATGAATCCTCCAGTATTACAACCACCGAGGTCAGGTAAACTTTTAATCCTTTATCTAGCAATTGAGAAAGAAGCAGTAGGTGCAATGTTAGCCCATAAAGATGAAAGAAAGGTTAAGCATACGGTTTACTATTTGAGTAAGAAACTCTTACCCTATGATTCTAACTACAGTCTTATGGAAAAGACATGTTTGGCCATGATTTAGGCAACCAAGAAGCTATGGCATTAATTTTAATCTTATAGAATTTAGGCAATCTCTAAACATGACCCCCTCAGATATCTTCAACAGACTCCATCACTTACAAGGAATTTAGCGAGATGGTTGGTCTTACTCACCGAATTTAATATAGACTATGTGGCAAAGAAGGTGGTAAAGGGAAGAGCGGTTGCAGACTTCTTAGCTCAGAGTTCGATAGATGATGGACGAGAATAGGAACTGGAACTCCCAGATGAGCATTTGGGGGCAATAGAAATCCAAACATGGACAATGTACTTTGATGGAGTGGTCAATAAAAAAAGAGCAGGCATTGGTGTAATTATGATCTCACCGGAAGGAGAGATGATTCCGATGGCGAAAAGATTGGAATTTAAAGTCACCAATAATTAAGCTAAATATAAAGTCTACATCTTTAGGTTAGAAGCACTCCAAAACATAGGGGTAGAAAAAGTCACAGTATACGAGGATTCCATGCTAGTAGTAAAATAGATCTCCAACAAATAGGAAGTGAGGGAAGACAAACTAAGATTGTGCTAGGATTACTCAGCTATTGTTTTGTTGCCTTTCACTCAATATAGATTTTTGCATTTTTCACGAGAGGAGAATCAAATGGCAGATGCTCGAGCCACTTTATCTTCAACATAAGGATGAGGAAATAGGCAGAAGTTAAACCCCTCATCCTCGTAAAATCTCAAATTCCCTACTATTAAGAAGTAAGAATAATGCCGATCGACCTTGCAGACAAGCCCTGGTTCCATGATTTACAGCGATATTTGAAAATAAGATAATTTCCTAAAGACACTGATAGGAAGGAAAGGATGTCTCTGAGGATGTTGTCCAGGCAATTTATCAGCCATAATAGGATGTTGTATGAGAGAATGTTGACTAGAGTGCATTTAGGATGTGTTGATAAGGACGAAGCTCAGAGAATTATGGAAGCAATCCATGAGGGTGTATATGGACCCCACATGAATAGAATAGTCCTGATTAAAAAAAATAACTCGTCAAGGGTACTTCTGGTTGACTATGGAAGCAAATTGTGTGAAATATGTAAAGAAATGCCATAACTGCCAAGTGTATGGTGATGTGAGCCATCTGCCTTCTATGGAACTTCAAGGGTTGACTTCTCTATGGCCATTCATAGTCCAGGGGATTGATATCATTAAAGAGATAAGCCCAAAGGTATCTAATAGTCATCATTATATTGTGGTGGCAATTGATTATTTCTTTAAGTGGGTTAAGGCGGAATCATTCACCACTATTGGGGCAAAACAAATGGCGAGGTTTATACAGAGAAGAACATAATTTATAGATATGGTTTGCCTCATCATGTCATCACTGATAATGGTGTATAGTTCAGGGCGAAAATAAGTACTTTATTGAGGAAATATAGAATTAAGCATCATAGGTCATCTTCGTAAAGACCACATGCCAATAGTGCGGTAGAGGTAGCAAATAAGAATGTGAAGAGGATCCTAGCCAAAATACTACAAAACTATAAAGAATGGATAGGATACCTACTATTCGCATTATAAGGATATATAACTACTACCAAAACCTCAACTGGAGTTATTCCATATTCTCTGGTATATGGGTGTGAAGTTGTGTTACTAGTGGAGGTTGAGATTCAGTCATGAATGGTTCTTTTGGAACCCAAAATCCTCAAAAATCAGTCGATAGAGAGCCGATTGGCATAGTTGATGCTGTTAGATGAGAAAAGGATGAAAGCCATGTATCACACTTAGTTGTATCATAAAAGGATAGCCCAGACTTATAACAAGAAGATAAAGCCAGGCAAGATTAAATAAGGTGACTTGGTATTAAAGCCTACTAGGCCAATCATGACTGATCCGCGGGGAAAGTTTAAGCTGAATTGGAAAGGTTTGTATTTGATGAAGAAGCTATTTTTCAAAAGTGCTAATGTCCTGTCTGATCTGGAAGGAAAAAAGTTCAGAGAGCCCATCAACCTCGACAAGCTCAAGAAGTATTTTTTGTAAAGTCTCACCAGAGAAAAAACCTCTAAAGAGGTTGTCTAGGCAAAAATTAAAGACAAAGAAAAATAAATAAAAGTCTTACTAGATTGAAAACCTTAAAAGAGGTGGTCCAGGAAAAAATTAAGGACATGTAAAAGGAGAGAGAGAGGAAAATAGTTAGTTGGAAAACTTGCAAGGGGAAGCCAATTAACAACAGGAAATATGTAAGAAGCAAAATGTATAATCACTTTATATTTAAATTAAATGGAATGGATTGCCTTTGTTATTGTTGAATATTGCACTAAATGCTTATTACACACTGTTTAGCTAAAGAGGAAATTCCATATAACAAAAAGGAAACTAAGACTAAACTTCATAAACTAGTTTTGCTTTCTTTTCTTCTGTTGAACATCTCAGGCACTCAATTCCTGTAACTCTCTTGTCCTTTTATTCTTTATGAACTCATCCTTCTTTGTCTGCTATAACTAAATCCATGACTTGTACTAGTCATCAATAGAATGATCTCTGTCATAGTCAATGTACCTCTGAATGATTATATGAGGCCAGGTTGCAACCAGATTGTCCAAAAAGTTATGAGAGAGAGGCCTCAACTCAAACTTATGCACTGGCTCCACAATCAATTTTTTCTATCCATATTGTCAACAAAGACGTGTAGGATTATAAAAAGTGGCAGAATGAAGACCAGCTACAAGGACACAGTAATGTAGGATCAAATGGTCATATGCTGCAATCTCCACCATGGGCACATCCATTGAATCATAATGTTAGGAAATGTCGACAACCAACTCTTAATATCTGCTGGAATAGGGTGAAGTCTCCTAGTACGATAATGTTTAGCTTTGTAATGCGCAATGTCCCTAGGAGGCTTGAGTAATCTCAATTTTTCATAAAACCATACCTGTAGAGTGATGGATGAATAAAGATGATATAAAAGCATAAATAAAGAGAGAAAAAGGGAAAGCTTACCTCCAACAGTAGGGGACTCCTAAAGAATTGCCTAGTTTTTAAGAAGTTATCCAGTCCAATGATGGTCTCTACCAAGATGAGAGGAAATGGGTAGGGTAGAGGTTTGCTTCTACTTGATCCAAGATATGAAGAACTTTTGAATCACAGTTGCTAGAAGGGGAAACAAGCAAGAATTATGCATATAGGAAAAGGGTGATCATCTGAGGCCAGTAAACCTCATTGCTATCTTTAACCATGACAACTTCAATGAGAGAGCTTATCAGAACCTCAGTACCAAAGATATGGCAAAGGGAACACTGAGGAGAAAGGTTGAACAACCTAGCTATTTGGTATTGAATGGAGTGTAAATTTGGCATTTTGACTGGAGGAACTACAATCTGCCAAGTAGAATCCATTTGAGAGCCTAAGATAGCTTCAAATTCTTCTAATAGGGGGCATAACTCTAATGTATTGAACCTGAAGACATGCTTCTGGGGATCTTAGAATTGAGCAAGAATATGGAGAAAATGGAAGTTAATTTTCCTAGCATGCAAAGATCAGAAAGCTGATAGGTGAAATGGCTCCAATTTTGCCCATGATTCACTATCTAAGCTTTTTAGGATCGATTGTAGTTGTTTAAGGCTTCTTTCAATCATGATAGGAGGTTAGGATGTCATTCAAAGAGAGAAAATGGAGAGAAATGGCATAAGTGTGGAATTGGAGATTTTAAAAAAAGGTTAGGGATTTAATGAGTGTAGAGGCTATCGCCTCTACGAACAGGTGATGCCTTTGCATGTTGAGGCGTTATTACGTGACCTCTTCTCGAAGAGGCAGTGCCTCTACATAGAGGCGATGCAACTTTAACAGAGGGGCCCCATATTTTCTTGTACTATTATAGAGTGATTATGTTATAAGTGCAAAAATTTAGCTATCAGAGAAGAGAGTTGCTGTAATAAAAAATTTATTAATCAATTCAAAGCGCAATTAAAATGGATTTAAGTTTGGTATCATCCATTCAGTGCAAAATATAAAAATTCCCAAATATTCAGACAAAAAGAATCAATAGTATCAGGACAGCAACAATGATCCTAGTCTAAGAGGCATCTAAGGTGGTCTCTTATATGTCATCTCTCGCCTCACCATCTCCATCATCACCTCCCTCCTTTGTAGGATCATCAACATACTCATCTCCATCATCCTCACTGCCATCTCTAGTGTGCTCATCATCCTACTCCTCCTCTCCAGTGTGCTCCTCCTCCTCGCTATCACTAGCCTTGTCATCTTCCTCATCATTGTCAACTTGAATGGCAGCTAGCTGACACTCAAGTGTAGTGATCCTAGCCTGGCTAGTATCATCTCGATCCTATCAAAATATAATGAGAGGTAAGAAATCATAAAAGCATGCATACATGTAGATATAGGAAACGCTTGTTACCTTCCACTACTTTATCACACTCATCAAGAAGTCCCACTGGGCCTCGATCACCCTGTACAAATACTCTCCCTGATCTTAATGTATTTGTAAAATTAATGAATTGTTAAAACTAACCCTATGTTAAGTCAAGTTTGAGAACAAGATTTCAAAAGAAGGGAACTCACTTATATGGAGGCCTCTGGAATGAACACTGGCTCTAAGCTCGTATCCAGTGTCAGGAACTGATGAGACAGCTCGCCTGAAGGTAGCCGGCACTGGGTCAGTAAGTTTGAAGGGGCAGTAAGCCTACCAACCACCATCTGTGAACTAGAGCCGGAAGGCTCTCTAGCATGGGACAGTGCTCTAGATGAAGTACCCTCACCACTAGGCACGATATGTGGGCACTGAAGAGGCCTCTCCAATGTAGTAGGCCTAGGACAAGAGGCTGGTGCTCTACCGGGTGCCTGAAAGTGGAAAATTAAGTTAGGAAAATGACATTTACAAGTGGAAACATGAAGTTATATGTTCATTAGAATCATATGCTTACTTGGGATGTAGATGCAAATAGAGGCACCCTCTGTAGGAGATAAGCCCGACCAAAGTCCAAGTAATGAGACTTCCCCCTCTCACAGCACTCATCAGCATCATCTCCCTCACAGCCCGATCAAGCTCATCTCCCTCTAATAAGTGTATCCAGAAAATGTCACGAGGAGGAGGAAGAGGTGGCTGTCTCACCCGAGCGCCTAAGTGCCAGTGATGTATCCTCTTGCTGAGGTACCAAACACTACAGTTAGGTCCTCGGAGTAGGACCCTCTTTTAGAATAGCAGAATTGAGTGAATCATGGCTTGGGACCATATAGCCTAAGGGCCTCACAAGTCCTGGTGCAGTTATGAAAATAAGATGGTAAGTGAATGAATTTGATTAACAAATATGCTATTGATTATAATTATATTTGCAGGTACCATACCTCATCATAAGTTAAAGTGTTCAGTCGCTCATGGTGGATGTGCACACAAGCAACAGGCCTTTGCCAATCCTGACTAGGGCCCCACTTTGCCATGGTAGGAAAGGGGACGTCACGAATGTGGGATATCTCGATAATCAGCTCCAACTCTAAAGCCCAATCTTGCAAAAGAGAGAAAAGTTATGAGCAAATCATAATAATGGTATTCAAGATCCACCCAATGAAAGAAGGAAAACAAAGAAAATACCAAAATAGCATGCCAGAAACCACAAAGCAGGCTGGCTCCCCGCACTACCTCATCCATACTCTTGTATAAGTAGGCTAAAGCACAGTTACCCCAATCATATGAAGCCATAAAATCCAGGTCCCTTAGAGGCATTAAGAAGATAAGATATATAGAACTGGTAGTATTTGCAAAGAGAGTGGTCCCCAACAGGTAAACCAAAAATGCCCACACCACCTGGTCAATCTTTCGTGGAGTAGTAGCAGCGTCCACTCTAGTGCGCGTGTAATGACTCTTGATTGAGTCTATCTTAACTATACGGGTCCCCTTCATGTTTGGGACCATGCCTAATAGACGCTCATTGTAAGTGAGACGGTAAGGTGTCAGTCGATGGAGACGTGCATTAAAAGAGACAGAATCTCCTACACAGGCAATGCCGGTGACAATGACAAAAGAAATCGGCTCTAGTGTGGACTCACCAAAAGGAAGATGGACTGTTTGAGTGGTGTTAGACAATCTCTCCATCAATGCATGCAAATGCTGATAGTTGATTCACCCCTGGGCATCTAGAAGGGCAAGAATGAAGTCTGAGAACCCAGTATCATGAATGCTAGCCTTAAGCTCGTCTAGGAAGTTGTCGTACCAAATATAGGCACTGTTAAAATTCCCAGCACCCTTAAGAGTGTGGGCATCGAGCTATGGATAAACAAGAAGTTGAATTATCAGTTTATTTAAATAAAGCTAAAAAAATTTATAGAATACTGTTAATGAGGTGATCACCTCTACATGTAGAGGCGACCACCCTATTAAAGAAACGTCATCTCTTCATGTAGAGGCGATCGCACTATTGGCAGATCGCCTCAATACGAAGAGGCGATGACCTTTTTAAAGGAGCGATCGCCCCATCAATGAGGCAATCGCCCCATTGAAGAGGTGACGCCTATTTGTGTCGGTGATCTGACACTCAAATTTTTTATTTTCTCAATTTTGTTCAATTAATCAAATTTGTTCTCGGATAAAGTGATAAATACACATTTATGGACAATAACCTAATGTTACCTAATGTTTTTGCAAGAAAAATTAAATAAATCGGACATTAACCTCTCCGGTAGCCAATCTATAGATGTGGGATTGCACATCTGCTAGAAGAGGAATCTCATCCCTGATATTGAAGCAATATTGGGTCCCATGCAGGAAGATCAGGGGTCTATGCAGTGTCCATAATGATAAAAGTTTGAAAGAGTATAAAAGAAAGCTTGAAAGAAAAAGAAAGCTTAAAAGAAATTTTAAAATGTTAAAGTGAAAAGTGAAAAGTGAATTTGAAAAGGTGAAAAAGGTTTATATATAGAGGAAAAGTAAATAAGAAAGCTTTTTGAAAAAGAAAAGAAAAGAAAAGAGGGCATTTATAAGAAGGGAAGTGGAGAATGCCACTTGATGAAGGAAGTTGATTAACATAAAGGTGCTCTGCCAGGTTTGTATCCCGAGGCTGACCGTCGACCTAAAAAAAAGGAAGGAAAAAAAAGGATTTTTTATTTTATTTATTTATTCACTTCTTGGGTGTACCCTGAAAATGATGATGTAAGAGATGAAGATTTTTGTGATCAAAGTAGCATGAGTGATTTATTGGGATTGTATACCCGAAATTCACGTTTTAGTGAGTAATTTCTCAGGATTGTATGCATGAAATTCATGTTTCAGTGAGTAATTTCTCAGGATTATATGCCCAGAATTCATGTTTCAGTGAGTGATTTCTCGAGATTGTATACCCAAAATTCAAGTTTCAGTGAGTGATTTCTCAAGATTGTATGCTCAGGATTCACGTTTCAATGAGTGATTTCTCGGGATTGTATGCCTGGAATTCACATTTCAGTGAGTGACTTCTCGGGATAGAATGCTCAAGATTCATGTTTTAGTGAGTGATTTCTCAGGATTGGAATGCTTAAGATTCACATTTATGAGTGACTTCTCGGGTTAAAACGCTCAAGATTCACGTTTCAGCAAGTGATTTCTTAGGAACAAAATTCTCGAGGTTCATGTTTCAAGTTTAAAAAATTTGACCTCTCGGGTGTAAATTTTTGAGGCTGGCGGTGTAGATTTTGAAGAACTCACCTCTTGAGTGAATCTCGAAGGTCACGTATATCTTTTTTTATTGATCATTGCTTCTATTGTGCATGTTGCTCTTTTTGAAAAATTGATTGCATAAACTTATTTTTTCAAAAAATCAAGGGGCAATTTGTGGACACCCTCAGTTTGATCGGTTTGCAACGAAAGCCCGATGATGAAGTAGAACGAAATATAAATGCAAGAGAAACCCAAAATCTACTTCAGAATGGACTCGAAAGCCCAAAATATCAAGTCTAAACCTAAAAGACTTAGCTGAGCCCAAAACACTGAAATCCAAGCCCAAAAGCTCGTTGGCCCAAAGGCCAAGCCCAAGCCTGGGTCGAAGAGGCGATCACCTCATCGAAGAGGCGACGTCTCTTTAGCCGACACATCGGTGAGGCGATGCCTCTTCATAGCCAACCTATATTGGACCCACATATCTTTGATATGAAGATATGGCGTGAAAAGAAGACTTTTAAGGCAAAAAGAAGGTTGGAAAAGGTATGCAAGTGATGAGGGATGGAAAGGGGATGTCTTATCTTGGCTTGGGAATTAGGAAAAAGGCCAAGGTGGGAAACTTAAAAGCGGGCTATGAATTTGGAAAGAAGAGGGAGATGTGTAGAAGGTTTGAAAAAAAATAACATTTTTGAGGAAAAAATAGAGAGAAAAGAAAGAAAGAAGAGGAGAATAAAAGAGTTTAGCTTGAAAAGTTCATTTCCTTAAGAAGAAAGAAAGATCTCTTGTAGTCACAAGGATTTGAATCAATAAACCAATCTTTAAGGGCTTAGTTAGGAGCTTTGAACTTGATCAAATTAGTAAGAATTCTCATTTTAAGGTTTTAAGTTCTTGAATTTATATAAAATCATATTCTTTTAATTTTCTTATTTATTTTTGTATTCATTGTTCATTTGATGTTATATGCATGGCATGATCATGGGAATTACTAAGTATTAGTTGTGAATCTTCGTTTATTTGCAATTATTTTTGAGTTACTTAGGACTTAAGGAATTGTCTGTGCGCCTATTGAAGAGGCGATGTCTCTTTAAAGAGACGTCGCCCCTTCGTGTTAATATTGCCTCTGTGCCTGGTGGCGACGCCTGAAGAGGCGTCGCCACTCTACCAAGGCTGTGTTCAAATTAGTTTTGACTCTCTATGCATGTTCTGTGTAGTTTGAGCCTGCCACATATTTATTTCATGCTGTCCTTTGATTTTGCATGCAGTTGTCATGATATTAAGTTTTATTAAGTACTTATCTATGTTTAAGTATTTAGTTATTTTATTTTATACAAAACTAACAAGTTGGATTTCTTCCTTGTAGGATTTTAGTATTTACGGAAGATTGACATTTTAAGTTTTGCAGGAATTTTGGGATGATCTCTTAATCATCCAAGTATCAATCTCCTAATTAGCTTAAGTTTATTTATTCAGCTTTCTATTTTATTGCTGTTTTAATTATGTGAAATGTTGTAATCCTTAATCATTTCCCCTTTTCTTTAACTGTATTTTTGTAAATTATTATTTGTGATGAGTGTTGGGTATAAAAGCATGGAAATGGACTAATGTGCAAATCTGGATTAAAAGTGTATAAAAATAATAATTATACTTTGCATGTTAATATGGAAATAATTTAATAATCAAAGGTAATAAAATATAAAACATAAATGAAGGCCAACCGCAAGGGGTGGGCATTCCAAAAGCCCATACCTAATTTCGAACCCTTTCTCTAAGGACAGCTTCTAGGAACCTCCGTGGAATCCATTTGTTGTACAGTGTGTCCCGAGTTTCATTCGGGTGGCGACCCCATCTCCAATTTGGGCTCCAAAACCTATTTTGTATTTCTTATTGGGCCCTAAACTCACACAATGCCGCGATTGCCAAACACTTGGGCGAGCGCTAAACCGCGCCACCTACATTATCGTTTTTAGATATTTTTATAAAATTTAACGAAAAATATTTAAAATTAAATTAATTAATATTTATCATTTAATTAGTTGAACTTAAAAAATTACATTTAATTAATTTTTGAGTAAATCAAAGTATTAATATTAAAAATATTGAAGAAATAAAGTGTCATAACTCAAATAAAAAATTTATCAAAACTATAATAAATTATAAGTTTAATGGAGTTGTTAATTATTAAAAAATATAACTTTTATTATTTTTTAAATTTTTATTAAAAAATAATTAATTATTTTTTATTATCTTATGATTAATTATGACAGCAATATATTTTTTTTATATAAAATTAGTTTTAGACTAGAGAAAAAGTAATTATAAAAAATTTTGTAGGAATATTATATAATTATTTAAATAAAATATTTATAAAAATTATAATAAATTATACTATATTAAATTAATATCAAATTGTTATACAAATAAATAATATTGTTATTATTTTAAAAAAAATTTATTTAATAATAATAATAAAAATTATTTATTTAATATATATCACGAGTCTAATAAATTTTTTATTTATGTCTAAAATATGTGGTTGTTTATTAGTATATATATACAAAATTGTCGGGAAAAAAACACAAATCCATTTATGTGATGTGAAATTTAATATGGAGCTGCACAATTTGTGGTCTATACATTAATGGTGTAACCATAAGGAAAGGGATTGCATTTAATATAAGACCTACCAAAATACATCAATAATCTCTCATATGTGCATGTTTCTTCTGGTTTTCACAGTTATGGAGACTAAAATAATGCTATCATTTCTACTAATTCTCCATTTCACAGATTGTACTTCAAAAGACACCATAACCATAAACCAAACCTTCAAAGACGGCAACCTCCTAATCTCTAAACAAAAAAATTTTGCTTGTGGGTTCTTTAGTCCTGGCAGTTCTAGCTACAGATATCTTGGAATTTGGTTTCATAAAGTTTCAGTGCAAACTGTGGTGTGGGTAGCTAACAAGAATCACCCCATCAATGGCTCTTCAGGATTTCTTTCAATTAATCAACTTGGAAACCTTGTTCTATACGGAGATTACAGTGAAGTTTGGTCGACAAATGTTTCGGCAGCGGCAACAGGAGAGTTGGCAGCTCAGCTTTTGGACTCAGGAAATTTGGTTTTGCTCCAGGGTACAGATAAGAGAATACTATGGCAAAGCTTCGATCATCCAACAAATACCTATATAACAGGCATGAAGATTGGACAGAACAGGAAAACAGGTCAGAATTGGTTCCTGACCTCATGGAGATCAGTTAATGATCCAGGAATTGGGAACTATTGGCTTAGACTTGACTCAAATGGCTCACCGCAGAGCATTCTATACGATGCTGCAAAACAATCTGTATATTGCCGAAGCAGTCCATGGCCATGGAGAAAATTTCCAGAGGTATATTACTGCGATTTTGTCAACAATCTGGACGAGACACACTACAGTTGTTCTTTTCAAGATGCCTCTGTTATCGCCAGAATGGTCCTGGACGATTCAGGATTCCTTAGGTGGTTAACATGGCAGGAAAATAATGGCCAGTGGACCGAGTTCATGTCAGTTCCTAAGGATCGGTGTGACTTCTACGGGCGATGTGGTGCTTATGGGAATTGTGATTCTAACACTGCTAATAAATATGAGTGCACTTGTTTACCTGGATACGAACCTAAGTCCCCGACTGACTGGAATCTTAGGGATGGAAGAGGTGGGTGTGTCAGGAAGCGAAAAGAGTCTTCATCAATTTGTGGGCACGGAGAAGGATTTATTAAAGTGGAAAGTTTAAAAATTCCTGATACATCACGAGCAGTTTGGGTGGACATGAGCATGAGCAGCATCGACTGCGAAAAAGAATGCAAGAGTAATTGTTCTTGCTCTGCATACTCTAGCATATCTATTGCTGGCAATGGAAGTGGCTGTCTCGCATGGTATGGAGAGTTGACCGACACAAGAACTTACTTGCCTTATGTCGGCTATGATTTGTATGTTCGTGTTGATGCTATTGAATTGGGTACTCTAAATGATTTGCTTAATTGAATGATGGTTTAGAGAATTGAGACAAAGAAGCAAACATTTTGTTTCGATTTAATGCTTCGATTCTTCTTCATTGTGCAGCTGAAAGTGTAAGAAGATCAGGCAATTTTCTTGAAAAGAAGGGGATGCTGTCAATCTTCATACTGTCTGTTGCATCAGCATGGTTTGTGATCATTGTATTTATCTACTTCTGGCTCAAAACCAAGAAAAAGAAACGGTAACTAACGTGCTTATGCAAATTTTTGCAACTGTTTTTTCTCCTATAAAGATTGAACTTGTCATCTGTTTTTATTTCTTTTCCAAGGACAAAGAAAAATTGGAATAAAAGATTGGTTGATCCTATAACGGGTTCAAATTATTACGAAGATAGAGCGGATGCTGCAAATGACTCTGACGGAGGAACTAGGAGCTACCCAGATGTGGTATTTTTTAGTCTCAGCACCATACTTGCTGCCACGGACAATTTCTCTCCGGCAAACAAAATTGGACAAGGTGGTTTTGGCACCGTTTATAAGGTATGCAATTAACATTTTGAGTGCTGCTCTATTCAAGTCGTTGTCAAAAAAAAAAAAAAAAGGACGGTAAAACCTCAAGTTCTTCCCACACCACATTGATTAAAAAACTAAGAGCATTGATACTCATAGCGGGCATGAGACAAATTTTTTTTAAATGTCCATTTCGCCCTATGAGTTGGAGGTAAATCAATTGAAAGTGGCTTTTTTTTTTTGGACATCACTGTTTTTGTAGCGACCCGCTTCGTATAACGGGGCACTACAAGTATCTTTTCTCTAAAACTAATCCTCGTCTGCACTTATGGCCCAAGAGTATTTGACTTGGTAAGTCTTCGAATACGATATCTCCCACTATGGAATGTCCTCACACACAATTTCAGTCGGCCTTATACTGCTAAAGCCAATCTTTGAGTTTGAGTGATGCTGAAAACTGAAAATTTTACATTACACCAAATTAATTATTTAACGGTGAATTAAGCTTGCAACATGCAACATGATTTTAGGGTCAGCTATCTAATGGACAGGAGATTGCTATAAAAAGAATGTCGAAAGCTTCAAGGCAAGGAATAGAGGAACTGAAAAATGAAGTGATGTTGATTGCGAAGCTTCAACACAGGAATCTTGTGAAACTTTTAGGCTGCTGCATTGACGTGAACGAGCAAATGTTAATATATGAATATTTGCCTAACAAAAGTTTAGACACTTTTCTTTTCGGTTAGTATTTTGCCCAACCAAATAGCTTCTGGTCAGCACTAACACAGAGATATTGTTGAGATATAGATACATAGTGATTGAAATGAACAATAATTTCAGTTTCTTTATCAGATGAGAAGAAAAGGTCGATGCTGAATTGGGAAAGACGCTATAATATTATTATTGGGATTGCTCGTGGAATATTGTATCTTCATCAAGACTCAAGGTTAACAATTATCCATAGAGATTTAAAAAGCAGTAACATTCTATTGGATGCTGAAATGAATCCAAAAATTTCAGATTTTGGCATGGCTAGATTATTCAAAAGTGATCAATTTCAAGGCAGAACAAATAAAGTCGTTGGAACATAGTAAGTATATAGTTTATATGTGATATACACTGACCATATGCAATTTTTAACATAATTTGTTTCATAATTTTCGTTATTTAGTGGATATATGTCGCCAGAATATGCAGTGTTCGGCAAATTTTCAGTAAAATCCGATATCTTTAGCTTTGGAGTCATATTATTGGAGATTGTAACTGGTAAAAAGAGCAACAGCTTCAATGAAAAGGATCCTTCTATAAGCTTGATTGGACAGGTAAGTAGTTACCAATTTCTCACACTCGTATCTTTGTATGTACCCATAAATGTGTTCATGGCATGCATGCCAATTAATCCCATAAATGGTTTGTTCAGGTGTGGGAGTTATGGGAGGAAGATAGAGCATTGGAGATAGTTGATTCATCACTGTCAGTGATTCATAATTATAATGAAGCCTTGAGATGCATTCATGTGGGGCTGTTATGCGTTCAAGAAGGTGCAGTGGACAGGCCAACTATGTTGGAAGTAGTTCTTATGTTGAAGAGCAAAACTGATCTTCCTTCTCCGAAACAGCCTGCTTTCATTTTTAGAGCATCTTCCAGCCGTAGTAATCAATCAGCAAGAGGGCAAGAAGGATCTTGCTCAATAAATGATGTGACAATCACTGAGGTTTCAACTCGCTAACTATCTCGCATAACTCCTATTCTAAGTAGCCCTATATATTAGCCTAAAAGGAATAAAAGTCGCAAACGTTTGAATTCTCTGAAGCAATCTTTCCAAGTTCGTGAGAGACCAGACTTATCGAGGGTGAATACTTCAGAAGACTAATGATTAGGTCACAACAAAATCTTCTAATTAAATTGTTGGTAGGACTAGCATGTTGTTATAAATGTAAGCCATATATCATATAAGATAGCTAGTTATGCTCCTTCAGATGCAAAACTTTTGCATATTAAGTATATATATATACATGGGTGGTAAACAATTTGTTATTTGGTGCAATACAGCCAGAGTAAGTAAAAATCTCACTTCATAAGACATATAATCATAATTTTTTAAGAAAAAATACAAATATTTCCAAACAATAACATTTGAACTCAATAGCATCAATAGAAACGTTATGCTAAAAGTTGAATAGTTAAGTTGTAACAACTTAGCATAGGTAATAAAAATTCCTTGCATTGTTTGAAGAAAAATACAAATATTACAAAAATGATGATAGACATCGTCACTCGCAATATCACGGGTCACATGCCGTTAAAATAATTTTAGGAACAATTTTATTTTTTCTTAATATTATTTGTTTTCTATTAAACTAATAATAATAAATTATCTATATTACACTCGGACTAATAGATAAATAAGCCTTCTTCTAACTTAAATAAGCCTTCTAACTTATAACGCATGACCAAATAAGTTAAATTTTAACTTTTCTAAAAATATGTTCATAACTTTTATTTAAAGATTAGATTAATCCTAGTTTTATCCAAAATTCATGTTGTACAACACACCCTATGATAAAATATTTTAATAATACAAGTTATTTTGAAATTTTATTTATTTATTTTTATATTATTCTTCCTTTGAATATTTTCTTACATCACTGTTACTTCTCTTTCACCGTCCACCATCACCACCAATTCTCTATCACCAACCACCACCACCACCTCTGTATCCCCACATCCGCCGCTGCCTCTCCACCATTACTACCTCTGTTAACCACACCCGATGACTTGCAAAGCCATCACCTTTACAAGCATTAACAAAATCAAACAGAATCCCTTTATTATTGGCTCTGTGTGCTCGAAGAGACATAGATCAAAGAATGGAAAAGGGAGCTATCAAACAAAATCAAAAAGCCCAATAAGATAATGAAGAAGAATAATTAAATAGGTATGTAGTTTTATCGATATCAAAGAAAAAGACTTGCGGAATGGCAGAGCAATTAGTTTTCGTTTTTCTTAGCACTGAAAGTTTGGGTCTAAGAATATTTCATAAACATTATTTGTTCCAGGTTTTTAATTTCCATCTTTCTGGAATTTTCAAGCTCTTCTTAATGATCACCAAACTTACTAAATTTCTCTGAGTTATTGTTGTGTGATTATGTAAGAAGCTCTTTGGATTAGGGAATCGTCCAAAGAAGCAATGAAAATGGAGGCAACTGATGCCGAGGAGCTGCAGATATCACCTAGCGATGTGCATCCCGGGAAAGAGCAGCCTGCTGGAGTTGAAATACTCCTTCAAATCACGATGCTCATACTCTCTTTTATCCTTGGGCACATCCTTCGCCGCCATAAATTCTATTATCTGCCTGAAGCCATTGCTTCTCTTCTCATAGGATTAATTATTGGTGGACTTGCTAACATTTCAAATACCAGGTTTTGATACCTGTGAGTAGAAGGAGCTCTATATTTTTAGATCAAATAAATTGAATCTGTAATCACATGCTACCCTAGCAAGCAATTGTCTAAGATTTTTGTTTGCTTTTACTTTTCAAGTGACAGAGAATTAGAGAGGAAAGAATGGCTGGAGTGAATTAATGGATAGCAAGATAGGTGATGGTGACAGTAGATGGCGGTGTTATGGTCGGTATTGGAGGAGGTTGCAGTGGTTGGTGTTGACGGTGATGAACCAAGATAAAAATTATCGGTATTGGAGGAGGTTGCAGCAAAAGGTTTATTTTTACTTTTAGTTTAGTTTTTCTTAATTAAAAAATAGTGTTTTAGTCCTATTGAAATAATGAAAGGCTTTTTTTTTAATAGATTTATTGATAAAATATTTATCTCACTCGCTTTTCATAGGAGTTTACACTCCTCCACGCGATGAATTCAATTCCAATTTAAAGTTATTAGGTCTTTAAATAAAAATTTTAGACCTATTTGTTGAAAAGTTAAAGTTGAAAAGTTAAAATTCAGCTTATTTGATCTCGGATTATAAATTAAAAAATTTATTTGTCTATTAGATCTATTATATATAATTATAGCTGATATGAGAAAAGAAGTGAAACTATGCATCCAACATTTAGGATTAGGAGGTTAAGTGGTAGGAAATCAAATTTGTGATATCATTTTATAATTTTTATCACCTAAGCTATAATTAGAGGATAAAAAATGAAATTATTAAATTATTCAACTTACAATTTTTTTTTGGTTTTGGAGGTAATTTAATTTGTGGCTAAATCCAATGGACAAAAAAAAAAAAATACCTTTTTGGATTGTTAAAAAAAATTCTGAATGATTTGAATTTTAAATGATATACTTTGATGAGTTTATATTTTTACTAAAAAATTGAATTTAAATACAAGAATTTGCCAAGAATAATTCACATTTTCCTGATCAAATAATAGGGTTTTCTTTTTTTTGGTAAAAAACTAAATATTTTATAGAGGCAAATTCTTATCTACATTTGATGTATTACATCCAATGGTAAAATTTAAAATAAAAAGATATGTGTCTCATTTTTAATAATTAAATATAAATCACCTACTCTTAAATGTAATACATTTAGTGTAGACAAGAATTTTTCTTCTATAGATTTGTAGTTGTTTTTTTGAAGAAATTCTAAACTATGGTTGTCAAGAATAAAATTGCCGTGGTGTGTTTCTGGATGACGTTGAAGACAAACCATTTTGTCTTCTGAAATGGTGAAATGGCCTTTGCCCTTGCAATATTTTTTTTTTTGGAAGGGCCATTTCACCATTTAGGATGGGGAAATCGCCTTTTGTTTTTTTTTTTTTTGATACTTATATTTTACAAAATTACATCTACATACCTACACTTTTATAAGTTATGTCTAATATTTATATTTTTGGCTCTAACTATAGTACAAATATTTATATTTATATAAATTAAATTAAAACTTTTAGATTAATTTTTATTTAATTATAACTATTTATTTTTTATGTATTAATATTTATAAGATGTTTCAATGACTATAATTAATCTAACAGTTTTAATTTTACTTATATAAATATACATATTTATACTATATTAAATTTTAATAGTTCAATTATTTTAGTACTGTGTTACTTTTACAATATAATACAAATAAATTTGTTCTGCTATTCTATAACTATTAAATTGTTAAATTACAAAAAGAATATTAAAATGTTAAATTTTAAAATTCTTAAAAAAATTAATTGTATAAGAGCTAATAACATATGTATTAATTTTACTCAACTCTATATTTATAATAAAATTTATAAAATATAAAGCTATCAATATTTTATTATTATTATTATTATTATTATAAAATAAACTATATATTTTGAAAATAATTTCTGAAAATAAGGGTATAGTTACCCCATATTGTATAGCCTATAATTTTTTTTAAATAACAGTCATTTTCCCATTTAAAATGAAAAAATCCTCGTTTTTAAACAAACATAAATTAAAAATTTTCAAAAAATAATAAAAATCGGTAAAATATTTTTATTTTTACCATAAAATAAAAATAAGTTTGAGAATAAGGGCATGACTACGGACTACCCATATTATATATCCTATGGCCACTAGACCTTTAGTGGATTGAAATAAAATATAAATTTCGTACAAATAATATGAATTTATAAGTATATGCAGTTACGAATTAGTTTTAACATATAAAATTTTCTATTGTACTATTATAATCATAATTATTTTTATTTATTTATTTTATTTTAAAAATAAATATATATTATAAGAATATATAATAAATAATTATTGAAATAATGGAATAATTAATTATTTTTGTATAGTGCAAAACAAAATTAAACATTAATACAAAGATTAAAAATATTTATATTTATATAAATGAAATTAAAACTATTAAATTAATACTAATTTAATTATAATTATTAATATATTTTAAAAATATTAATATATAAAAATAATTAATAATTATAATTAAATAAAAATAAATCTAATAATTTTAATTTTATTTATATAAATACAAATATTCCTACCTGTAAAAGAGCCGAAGGATCAAATAAAAAAAATATAAAAATGAGGGACTTCTTTCGCCCGCTCCTGCAACAACCATCTGCCTCCTTTATTTCTTGTGAACTGTCATCCATTCAAGGTGGCAAAGGGTAACTCTGCCACCTTCAACAATGCCGGTTTTTTTTTTTAATGATTTTGTCCCATTTCGCCTGCTTTACCATTCAAACAGGCAAAATGAAATTTTATGATTTATTTCAAAAAAAAAAGTACCATAAATTATTTTATATATTATTATTATTATTATTATTATTTCTTTAAAATTCTTCATTATGCTATTCTTTTAGTGTATATTTATATACTCTATTATTTCTGTTTAGTCAGAAATAATTTATATTTCTATCAATTTTATATATTACTATTTATTCAACTTAAAATTCTTCAATATACTTTTTTTAATATATATAATCTCTATTATTTTACTTAGCTAGATCTAATTTATATTTCTATCAACAAAAATATATTCATAATAGATAAACGGCCCTTGTAACATGTGAGTACACAATTAATATATTTTATAATTATAAGTGAAATGTATTATAAAAAATTAATGAGAAAGTAATTAAGTGATAAGTAATTTCTAAAAATATTTTAAGGTATAAAGTTTAAATGTTGCCGTCTTCAATTTAAAAAGAGATAATCACCTTATTTAGCAAAAGATTAGTATATACCCTTGGGTTGGACCTTTTAGTAAATCTTTTGCCAAAATGATTTTTTCTATATAAATTTGTACTTTTAAAAAAAAAATTGATATTGCATTGTAATAATATTTTTATAATAGACCACATCTATTAACTATTACAATTAAAAAAAAAAAAAGAGCATCACCTAGTTCTGAAACGGGTCTTAAAATGTATAATTTTACTAAATTTAACGAGTGAGTAGTTTAATTAATTAATTATTTTCACAAAAATTATTATAAAATATAGAATTGAAACACAGTTATCATTAATTCATGAAATTAATTTCAATCTATTTTGAGAGAGAATTATCCATATTTTATAATCTGTTAATTATGCACAGATTATTTAATTTTCATATATAAAACTAGCTAGGTTTCCTGTATCTTGCTAAATTGCATTTTATTACTAATTCTAAAAATGCTATTACCCCTATAAAATTCCAGATAAGGGCCCTGCTAAATTAGAATTTGTGTCAAAATATCAATAGCCCTTTGATAATTTTTTTTTTTTTTTTGAAGATGGGTGACATTTGTTTTTCCTCTTCTCGTAAAGTTCAAGTGAAGCCAGCTTCTGCAAGTTTAAAGAGAAAATTCAACAATGGTCGCGCACATGAATGTACCATTGAAAGTATGATTTATTTGAAATATCAAAGTTTGCATATCGGTTTTTTTTTAAAAAAACTTTTAAGTGTATTTAGTATAAATAAATTTTACAAAATTTTATGAAATTTATTATAAATTCATGTAGGTGTTTTTGGTTCAAAAAAAAATTTTATAAATTTAATTTTTAATTTCATTTATTTTAATTTTATAAAATTACTTATTATCTAATTAAATTGAAAAAATTTATTAAAATTTTCAAATAAATTTATTTTATAAAATATTCATTTAAATCCAAAAATTTACTTATGAGCCCCGTTTAGAATTTTAAGCCAAATAAGGAGTTATAATTATATTATTATTTTTTTCAATAAGTGTGATGGAATTCAATGGTCAACAAAATAGCATATTATTATTATTATTATTATTATAGTAAAACTCTAAAAATAATATCAGAATGACTCCTCTCAAATTTGTTTCTTCTCAAGTTTCTTCAAGTCCATCATTAGATCACTAATACATCATTAAAAACCAATGTAATGATTCAATTTCATTCTAAATAATATATATATATATACATATGACCATTTTTTTTATCATAAAACTAACACTATTACAATATATTTATATTCTTACAAAAATTTTATAATTTTAAGTGTAAATCAAAATAAAAATAAACATTTTTAGTAAAAATGTATTAACAACACACAATTATATTTACAAAAATATATTTAATTAATTCAAAAATTAATATTTTTAGACCTATAATATATTCATATAATTAAGAAAAATATATTTTTCAATTAAAGATAAATAAATATTTTTATTTTATTTTTTCTAATTATATATATATATATATATATATATATACAGATTGACTTTAATAAAGTGTCAATGATATAAGGATATGTTTGCTAGTGTTCATCCCACACTACAATTCTATTAGCAGTAAACTTTCTGTTAGTAGTAACTTTGGGCTATATATCTATTTATGGTAAAAAATTCTTAAAATTTTTAATTTGTATTACTTTTTAAAAATTTTTTATTTTTTATGGTACTTTTAAGAAAAAAAATTTCCAATTGAGGAGAGAGAATAGTCGCAGGTAAATTGCAAGTATTACTGACGAAATACACATTTTACCAGTACTACTAGCGAAATAAATGCAATTTATTTAAAAACAAATTTGATATATTTTGCCGGTAGCACTGGCAAAATGCATCAAGTTATATATATATATATATACGGATTTGACATTTTATATAATTATGATATAATAATTATGTTAATTTTTATAATATTAAAATTAGTAAATAATTATTTGATTATGATTATATTTTTT